>JAOYSI010051364.1:0-11218 GCA_025775065.1 Hiodon alosoides | reverse complement strand
CTCTTTCGGGTGAAGACCGGCCCCACACGCTAAATGAAATGTGCTGTACGTTTTCTCTCTTTCGGGTGAAGACCGGCTCCACACGCTAAATGAAATGTGCTGTACGTTTTCTCTCTTTCGGGTGAAGACCGGCCCCACACGCTAACCATTAAACATATTCCGGTACCAAAGTGAATCCCATTCAGCCACATACAGGCAATATCGTTCAGACGTTGAGATGGATTTAACGGTTTTAAACGCTTGACGAGACTCACCTCGGACCCGGCCTTTTCTCTGAGTCTGCATTTACTCTGCATGTTATGCTTCAGTCATATATTAGATACACGTCTGAGAGCTTTGGTTTATATGGTCCAATGTTGACATTAGTACCCCGCCATTGTGTAGTGTATGTCATATTCATATACCCCAAATGTCATGAGAACTGAGAACATTTTTTTTTTTAAATAGTATTGAGATTTTGGATTTCCAGGTTGATTTTAATAGATGTGCTGGAAACATCTTTATGATCTGAATTTTACCTTGTTTTCTGAACAATTAATTTTGTTTTTCTTATTGTGATATTGTTAGTGTTTTATAATTTCATATTCCAAAGGATGAACAAATTTAACACCAATAGAGCAATCAGTTGAATCATTTGATTTTACCTGCATTATACTGATGAATTACTGTATGTCCACATCTCGTAGTATGTAATTACCAAATCTGGTGTATCCGTTCTGTTCGTTATTTCATGGTTTGATTTGGTTGTCATTGCATGGTCATTAAATAAGATTGATGTTTTTATTATTTTTTGCTGTATATTTGATTTGCTATATATATTTACACACTTTTTTTTTTAAAGATTTATGCTGTGAACTAAAAATGATTATAAGCAAGTGCTATTTACCCCTTTGTGGAAAGCAGGACAGGATCTCACAAAAATAACAATAAAAAAAGAAGAATGTAGTTTTTAAAACGCAGATAGCTTCCCGCCGCCTCTGTTGACCTTGGAGGTCCAATAGCAGAACATCCATCTGTATCACAGTTTTGCAGTATTTGCATGGAGCCGTGTGGCATGGCTTGTGGATTCAGTATGCGGTGTAATTTCCTGCCAAAGTGAAACGCTAAATCTTGTGTAAATACTCTGAGGATGATGTTCTGTGTCAGTCAGGTCGTAGTGATTGTCAAGTGTGAGAATGCGATAACTTACATGGTTTTGCTTTTGCAGTGGGGTTCAGTTTTAACACTGTCAGTTTAGTCTGGTTACTGTAGCACAATAATCAGTTCAGTTTGACCCTGATAAGGTCAGCTAAGCTTACATACTATTTCAATACATCTCAGTATTTCTTTCCTGCTAGATTTTTGTGCTTTTCGGTTTAATTAACATGTGCAATAAAATATTTTCTGGTGAAACGTTGAGTGAAACGTATTTTAATTCATGAATAAATAGTGGCATGCAAAGGTGCGGAGGGTGCAATGCTGGTGCACATTCAGATGGCGCTAAGAGGTATGTGTGCGTATGCTAAACACACCCCTACATGCGGAACTGGACGAGGGAACTACAGGTGTACCTTTAACCAGGTACTTCAACTACTTCAGTAAAATGTGCCTAACTGTGAACTATATCATACAGGTGTATGTCATCTGCAAACAAACAAATAGACCTGATATTAAATGAAGGAAAGACAATTAAACGGGTAAAGGAGCTGCTGTTTAATGACGCAACCAGAAGAATGGCGTGAATGCATATCACACAAAAACATGTATTCCCAGTGGCTGCAATGCCATTTAAAGAAAATACAGCAGCAGACAGCGATCGCAGGCGCTACGGAGCCCGTCAGACAGAGAAGCAAGGAGAAAGTTCAAACAGAAGCGATTCTTTTTCATAACCGTCATGTGATTTAGAAAAAACTTTTGGTAGGGTAGTAATTTGCTCAACCTATGTTCTGAGTGGATTTAACGTATCAGAATTATTTGAATTGAAGATTTTTAGAGGCTATTATAGTAAAAATAATAATAATAATGGTGGACATTATGGTGCCCCTAAGGCAACTCAATTCCTTATTGTAATTCAAGTTGTAATTCTCTAAACGTTTGCTATTGAGCCACAATGAGGTACCAGTGAGGCTGTGGAAATTAGCCCTCTGTAACTCAGCAAAAAATAAATAGTGGAAGTGAAAATACAAAAAAAAAGTTATCTGAGCTCCGTAGCAGGTTTCGGACACGTATCGCAAGCATTGGCAGATTAAAGGTGATATTAAACCTTAATTATGGAATGTACGGAGTACATTTTCAAATGAAAATAAAAATTACTTAACCAGCATAAACCAATTACATAATCAGACTGTGTGCCCTAACAGCACTAAACCACCAGAAACTTTACAGCGTGACTAAACTGGCTGGCATTGGAGTCATTCGCGCCATCCTCGGTAACACCGCTGAGTAGCGTTTACTGATGGCACAGGAGTTCAACAGCAACACACTTTGGTCCTGAAGAGTATAACTTGCAGTACAGGTCACAATTGTCCCGTGTGTGTTGGTTTAGATCCACCAGTTGGTAAGCTCTGTAGCTAGAATGTAATGCATTCGATATTTCCCTGGTCAAAATGAGCAGCTTCGTTTTACTGAAGAAAAAACGGATTATATTAAAAATCTGGTCTCTGCTGGCATCACCACTTCTGACACATTACAAAACCCTGTTATAGCAGCTTTCATAGAAGGCACAAGGAAACGTAACCATAAAATAGTGCACATGTATGGTAGATATGCACATGCAGGTTTTTAAAATAAATAGATTAATAAATAAAAGTATCTATGCTGGCCACAGTCATCATGAGGAGGATGGGGGGGGGGGCGCCGTTTTAGTTTTCTCTCGCTGCCAAGAAAGAAAAAAAAAAACTCCACAACGGGTGTCAGCCCTGATGGTTATATTACCAACCGAATGGCTTTTTAATTTACAATTCTTTCGTTAGGCTCGTGGTTACCAGTAACACTGTGCTGTTGTTTGGCTAAAGGTTGGAAGGTGTCTAAATAAAACGTTTACTGAGCATATTTCACTCGTTCGTGAGCATCTGTCACCACAAATACAGCAGCAGGCAGGAAACAGACATCTGATAAACAGGCAAACCAAACCACAGGGGTGCCCAGCGAGATGAAAACCCACACCATCCAAACTTCAGTTAAAGTTCGTCTTGCGCAGGTGCCTGTTGGGAATCTCGATTGCGCTGACCTGTAAAGGCCAAGAGCCACCCATGATCCCTGCCTGGATGGCCACCCCGGTCACCACAGCCAAGTCCGGGTCCACCGAGGTGTTGGGCTTCTTCCCAAAGTACTCCTCCATCAGCTGCCGGATCCGGGGGATCCTGGTGGAGCCCCCCACCAGGACGATCTCGTCCACCTCCTCCTTGTCCAGGCGCCCCTCGGCCAGCACCGTCTTCACGGGCGCCAGGATCTTCTGGAAGAGGTCGGCGTTGAGCTCCTCGAAGAGCTCCCTGGTGAGGAGCTCCTCAAACTGCACCAGCTCGGCAGACTGCCCCGTCTCCAGCTGCAGGAGAGTTCGCAGGACCACGCTGTGCACCAGGGTAAGCTGGAGTTTAGCGGCCTCCACGGCCTGCCTCAGTCGGTGGATGTCCTCTTTGCGAGTGGGCGCCGCCCCGTACCGCAGTCGGACTCGCTCCGTCACGTGCTGCAGCAGCCTCTGGCTGAAGTCCTGCCCGCCCAGCTTATTGTTCCCTGAGAAACACCAAGAGATAAGAATGGGTCCTTCTGAACCCTCGACCCGACGGAAAAGGACGCAGTCGGGAGAGCCCGCAGCCAAGAACAAGGAAAGAGGCACGTACCTGCCATGGCCCGGGTGAGAAACATGCCCCCTTGCTTGTTCAGCAGGGACACGTCCAAGGTGCCCCCACCTAGGTCCACTACCAACACGTTGAAAACATCCACCTTGTGCAGCCCGTAAGCCATGGCAGCTGCTGTGGGCTCATTGATCACCCGCAGGATGTCTAGACCTGGGAGGGGGGTCAGGGGCAAGGCCAGACACCCATCACTTACATTCGCTTTTCGCACTCACAAATAAAACGCACTTTAGAAAATCAGCCTGCAGTTTATTTCAGTCCCCCTGATGCAGCCAGACGAGGAAAGCCCCAACAATGCAACTGACCTGCGAGGTTGGCCGCTCTGACAGTGTAGTTCCTCTGCCTCTCGTCAAACTCTGCAGGCACAGAGATGACTGCCTTTTCTATGGGCACGCCCAGGTGCTTCTCAGCCATCTTCCTCATTTTCAGCAGGAGACGGGAGCTGATGAACTCAGGGCTGACCGTGAATGTGTGGTTGGTCGATACCAAAAACTCTGCACTACCGTTGTTGTACAGCACCTGGGAAACAGAAATCATTTTCACATACAAGTGCTCAGAAAACCTTACTATGTCAGCCTACAGTGTACACACCCAGATAATTTATATGCAAACAGCAGACATTTCAACATTGTGGTTACCTTAAATTGGTAACGAGCGCTTTCTTGTTCCAGGACCTCTGGTTCAAAAAGTTTCCCAATAAACCGTTTGGCATCATAAATGGTATTGTGGGGATTGATGTCTGCCAGTTCCTGGCCCTCGTGACCGGCGAAGATGTCCGTCACGGTGAATGACACCACACTAGGAATGCTCTTTCGACCTTCCTCGTCTCCGATCACCTCAACATCTCCGACCCCAGGGTGGAACACTCCCACAGAGCAGAAGGTGGTACCCAGATCCAAACCGATCACTTTTGGCTTCGGTGGAGGCAGGTACTGTTGACCAAGATAACCAGCCAGGAAAAGAGCCAGAATGGCCGATCCTGTTAGTTACAATAGTAAAGATACAAACGGACAAAAGTTATTACGGGGAAATCCGAGGATCGACTTTCACATTTCTTCAAAGATAACATCACCCGGCCGTACCTTTCACAAAACAACGAGTTCCTTTAATCGTTTTAAGCTACAGGTAGCTACATACCTAATAATTTCACTAACGTTACTTAAACAGACTGTGGCTACAGTCTTAAAAATCAAAAATGAATTCACGTTTTAGCTAGCGAGTTAACTGGATAACTATTCTGACAGCTAGTAGCTTACAGTATAAATAAGATTCGCCACCAGCTGCTTGAGTTGACTAGCTATATAAACAGCGACACATTTAAAAAAATCTTTTCAACATTCTACAGACTTAATTTTACCGATTATTGACATTTCTCCTGCCATGCTGATGAATTGCACACTTCCGAATCATGAGATTTGGTTAAAAACGCAGTAGAGAAACTCATGAGTACCTCCTAGTTAACAATTACCGGCAACTCAGAATGATCCACCGACCTACACGTCAGCCTTACGTACTTTTTTTTTATTTCTGGATAATGTAGTTTATTTTAGCGACCACCTTTATGCTATCCCATGGTTGTTAAACACTTATTTACTACATTCCCCATAGTAACTTGCGGCAAGCTGTGTCAAAATTGACCCAGAAAGAGATAAAAGGAGAACAACATGTTTGGCAGGAAGGAAAATATCAAATCAGTTAAAGTTTATTTCTTTATAACTTGCAAATATGTTTAGGCATTTTTATCTTAATTATATAATTTACTACTTAAAATGGAAGTGTTTAACATATTTTTCCGATTTTATTAAAACTGTACTTTTCGTGATACGGTTATGAAAATACTGTTGTACAAAGTACTGTATGAGAGATCATATACTTGAAGGAGGGAGAAGGCTTGGTCTGCTATTGAAATTCAGGGCTAAATTCACACCCGGGATTTCATCTATATATCATCTATATATCGGAGTTATGAAGTCAGAAGTCGTCTGAGCGTTCACCCCTTCACCCGTCTCACCCCTTCCTCCCGGCTGTGGACATCACCGAATTTGATTTGCTCACATTCAATCAATGAATTATATTTATTATGTTTAAGTGAATTTTTACTAATTTAATTTGTCATAAAAGGCTGAGGTAATTTCCTGAGGTAATAATACATATTAAAAAACGGAAAACCCAGAGCCAATTGGGGGAAAACCGGAGAGGGCATGAGATCTAACTCCTGGAAGAATAATCATAGTAACCAAATAATCAATAAAGGCCTACTAATAGTGAAGCGAAGGCAAGAAGGGCCCTTAGCACCAGAGATATTCCATGGCCATATGCTGCCTAGATGGCTGAATGACAAACAGATACTGGGTTTAAATACTGCGATTGAGTCAGATTCCCTGACAAAATTAGGTAGACTATTCTGCAGTAGAGAGGCTCTGTATGAGATGGCTCTAACCATTAGGTATTTGAGGGTTGTATGGGACTAGGGGTTATTTTAAATACAAAGGTCAAAGATCATATAATGTCCTGGGATGGGTAACCAGTGAACGGATGCAATGACTGGTGTGATGTTTATGCCTCGGTTAAAATCATAGGTTTAGGGCAAACTAAATCTAAAGGAGACCCAAAAACAAGCCTGGAAGTCTCTAACACTAACCTCTAGATGGAAAAAAAATGTGCAATGTTTCTAAGATGAAAAAAATTCTGTTCTCAGATTCTGTTCTTGTATACATTGTATTAAACTGGGAGATCCGAGTCAATTGGTACCCCAATATCTTTGGTAAGTAAATTGGGATGCAGTAAATAGCCCTCTGAACTCAGGATGCAGTTGGTTTTGGTGTTGCAGTAGAAAAGCAGCTGTGCTCCAGTGTTTCACTTCTTTGAAGCACGACCCGCGTCTGGCAGGATGCAAGCCCTCATCTGGTTTCATGGACAAGCAGAGCTGTGTCGTTTCATTTAACGCCCTGGTTGCCCTGCAGCATAATGTCTCCGTCTGCTTGAGTTCTGAGCATGATTCTTTGACCCAACACTTTTGGGTATGTAACTGCAGCCCGATTTTCAGAATTTTTCACTAGCCAAATAAATCCTATATGCCATATAGCGTAGTTATATCTGATAGTTATATCTATCGTAGTTATATCTCCGGCATAGTTATATCTGATGGTGAGTTTCCATTAGGCTGGTGCAGCAAGCACTCTGAAAGTGACGATAGAATGAGAAAATGCATCATGTTAATATCAGTATGATCTCTTGAAACCACAAAAAGTTGAACGTCAGGAAGTGGTTGGCTTATCTGTTTAAATGCCTCACATTTGATTATCTAATGCATTCCAGTAAAACCTTGCAGTTCAATGTATAATGATAGTTTTCAGTGTGCATTTAAATAAGGCAATAGAAAATGTTTACAATCATTTAGTCCATGGAAATACCTAATTGCAACTTCAAATGACCTTTCATCAGTTAAAAAATGTTTTATTGAAAAATCAAGGGATGGGAATAAGTTACAAGTAAATTGCTTGAATTACAAGGAACATTTTATAACGGTACGTAGCAACCACAATTACGCAGGCACTCGTTGTCTCAAAGCACCAAAACAGAACAGAATTATTTGCATCTTTTTTTATTACTTACTCTAACTGGGCGACTATGCCTTAATGTATTTTTGGAAAATACCATGTGCTTGTACGACAATTTAACATTTTGAGCTACACATATTATTTTTTATGTTTTTTTTTTTTTTTTAACCTCACAGACACAAGAAAATTATAAATACAATCAATTCTACACTTCACCTGGCTGCTGTCAAATTATTGGACCAACCGCTGATAATGCTGCTTCCTTTCAGATGAACCAATCCCATCACAGCATATTGTGGGGAGAGGAACATCGAATGACCTCCAAAATCACATATATAATTCACTATCTATCATACCGATTAAATCAAAAACACGAGGATCAAGGAGGTCAGACAGTCTTGAATTTCGATTTACAAATTACGTTCTGTACAAGTAACTGTCAAGCGGGATCAAGTATCGACCAGAGGTGTGTCTGGCGTTGCTGGTTGGCTGTCTACGTCTTCTTTGCTGTTGTCTGAGGACTCGGACACGTAGCAGCCTGAGTCTCTGGGACAGTCGGTTGGATCCAGCTTTGGGCTACCCGGCCGTGAGTTTGGGCTTGAGGCGTCTTCGTTATTCATTTCATTGTCATCTGCAGATGAAGGGCACAGCAAAATCAGATGCAAAAATGGGAATTTGTCTGAGTAAAAAAATTGAGTGACTTGGGAGTAAAAACTTTACAGCACAGATTTCCGTTCACAGGCTATCCCAATGGAGTTTTGCATTATTAATATATTATATAATATCTTGTCATAGTCAGTATAGTCGGATATACTGTATAATTCAAATTGTGCTTAAATCAACACAATATACCTAGACACTGACAAAAACCGCTGATAATGTAACGCATGTTAAATTGCTTTTTTGGAGGGTCTGGTCTCAGAGCGCGGAGAGACGTTGTTCTGCTACTTACTCTCCAGGCCTTGCAGGCTCTCTGTGGCAGCCAGGAGCCGCTGTCTGTGTTCTGGATCTGTCACGTTGAGCTCTATCAAGTGTTTCTCTTTCAAGTCCTTCAGGTCCTCCACGGTCTGGTAACCATTTAGGAGCAGGGATGACGCATACTCCTGTGGCAAGAAAACGAACAGCGTTGCAAAATCAGAAAACCAGAAAAACCCAGCATCTGAAAGGAGGTTATGAAATCCTCCTCCTTATGAAATCATTTTTCGTGCTGCAGCCTTAATGCCGGGGAGTTGGGTAGGGTGAGGGTTCTAATCAGTAGGCGTAGGTGAGGGTATCTGAGGGTTCTATCGGGAAGGCATTGGTCGGTTGCGTGCTGCGGATGGGGCCTCCAGTTCCCACCTCCAGATTCAGGCGTTCCAGGAACTCCAGCAGCGTCTTAGGCCGGGGTCGCTTGCTTCGTCTGTGCGGCCGGATTTTGGGAGGTTGGATCTCTTTCTCAATGAGCAGGTCGACGTAGATGAACTTGAAGTTACCCACTTTGTTGTTAAGCATGCCTGTCCATATCCCCATCGGAGGTTTGCTGATGATCTCGATTACATCACCCACCTGAGGGTGAAAAGAAAAAAAAAAAAAACGATGAGGAACATCGCTGTGGAAGAATGGAAGCTATATACCCGAGCTGCTTCCTCATTTCAGCCCACCAGCTTAGCGTTTATTAATAACAGCAAAGCCCGTCTTTTAAACTACACAAACCTTTTCCCATCAAGCTACGGTGCGCACGAGCCTGCCAGATAAAAGTAAAGGGATGATTGGCTACCTTCAGCTTGAGGGAGTCGCTGTCGTATGGACTCGGAACAAAGTCCGTGTGGACCCGGGCCCTCCCGCAGAAGTGTCCCGTGTAGGGGGTTTCAACCTCAAGTCTCAGGCTATCTCTCTTACTGGAACCATCAGACCCTGTAGTGACGCCACCTGAGCATCGGAGACAGAGGAGGAGGACATTTTCCTTCGGCTTTTCCTATGGCCACCTTACTTTCTCATGCCTGCAGGTGTTGGACTGGGCTCAGTTGCCGGGCCTAAAGGTCCGGTCTTCGGTGGACAATGGGCAACAGGGACTGAATTCTATGGGGTGCGGCTTACACACTTCCATCTTATCAAACCCCAATTACAGGTCTTCTCTGGGTCGCAGTTTTGCCCAACAGATGCCCCAGATGTTTCACTCACTGGAGAAGCTCCGGCCACTGGAGAGGCTTTCCGAAGAGTTTGTCTCCACACATTCTGTCTCCAAAGGGAGGCCGATCTCTGCCTCGCCTTCGCGCTCTCCGTCCGTATGGTCAGCCTGGACAATGCCACAAATGAGACAAAACCAGCCCAAGGACTGTCGTTAGCCTCTGGAGCGCTAAACCTGCTCAATTTTTCACACCTGGATCTTAAAGTAAAATGTCAGTCTTAATACAAACACTTAATACACAAACATTCTGGTTAATTCATTAACGCGTATGCTGCTTAAAGGTAATTCTGCTCTCTGGTTCTATGTATCAGATACAGACATTACAAGAGACAAAATACTGAGTCTTGAGAAAGAAAAACAGCCTTTTGAGGCACAGACAGGGCATGCAGTCAGTCTCTCATCGCTGACTCACTGGTTCATCTGACAAGGTTTTTGCTGGCTTCTTGCTCATCTTTTTGCGCATGGTCAGTGAGATGGCCCTCATCTTCTTGCCAAGGCTCTCTTGTTTTGTCTGTTCACAACTCTCCGAACCAGACTCCCCTTCGGCTGGCTAAACGCACGCACGCACACAAGTAAAGAAAACGAGAAGAAAGAGGTTGGAATCAAGAGACATTCGATTTTTATTTTATTCAGACTTAAACAGAGCGACCTGCCACAAACAACTATGATAAAGTGAACACAGAACTGAATAACGTGTAATAATAATGTATCTATTTCCATAGTTTTATGGATGTTATTTCCTTTTTGTTTGTTGGCATAGCAATCAAATATAGTAGTTAATTGTCGATGTTTAAACCAAGTCAGGTATTTGAAGCGCTGAGTTATTGTGTTCGGAGGCCGCTGTAATAATATGGTCTATTAGTTGTGTTCTTTACACCCTAATGAAAGGGCCTTGCGTTAAAACAGAAAAAGATTAACTAATATACCATGGTGTCTCCATTTTCCTCTGGCCTGACCGGGGACGAGTGGTTTCTGAAGGCATCGAATCTTCCAAAACTCGTGGAGCGCTGAGTAAAAAAAAAAAGCCCTTGGTTGTAGACCATAATTTACTTTTTACCGGAACATTGCGCAACACCTTTCTGCTCATTAACATTTCACATCAATGGACTCCAAACAATCATCATACACTGCATTTCACTTCATATGCAACTGTATATGCATTATAGCTACTTATTTGTACAGCTGATGTCCTTGCGGATTTTGAAAGCTTTCCCCCTCTACCCACTGAAGCAAGGCAGCTGAAGTACTTTAGGTGGGTGAGTAGCTATTTAAATTCCAGACAATTCTATAAGATCTTTTTTTTTTTTGCCTTAGTGATTTCATGATTCACATTTTTTTTTTACATAAACGTAGAAGCATTCTTAATCTTACTAAAACCTGTCAATTTCCAGTAATACACCCCCATAATTATATAAAGCAGCAGCCTAATCTGAGTAATCTTGGTTAAATACCATGGCTAAACTTAGACAAACCAACGAGCGATTCAATGAGTCAGAAACTTTGACCCTACACTGGATGACACCAGATTTAGACACACATAGTCGCCCCACTTTCACACAGTGAGACATTAGGGAAAGTGCGGAACATTTCCCTGAACATAAACACCGATCAGGTTATTTGTTATTAGGAGTAGATCTTTGCGAATCTACTCTGTGCGA
>JAOYSI010051353.1:0-25756 GCA_025775065.1 Hiodon alosoides | reverse complement strand
CCCCCCCCCCCCCCCCCCCCCCCCCCCCCCCCCCCCCCCCCCCCCCCCCCCCCCCCCCCCCCCCCCCGCCCCCAAGGATATCTGCCTGGCAAGACCTTTTTTCACAACACAAATGTGCAGTCAACAAATAGACAACACCTTGGGACCTTTCTGCATCACCAGTGACATGTAACTCTGCCCCGTCCTGGCCATCATGCATGTAAATAATATTGCCTTTGAAATCCTACCATCCCGTTCATCTTGTTGACCACTGTTCTGATCTTGATAGCGTAACAGGTAGCATTACAGGCTGTAGCTGTGGTGGAGAAGTGCAGTCAAGTTTGCCCGATTTTTGTCTCTGCCCTAGCACCTCTTCCACAATCGCACTGGAGCAAAACTAGACTAAAACAACCGAATTTTAGTCCTTTGAGAAAAGCAGGTGTCTGGCCTCCGTGCACTTTTGCCCCCATGCTTGGTAGGGCCTTGATAACCAGCCATCGCCGTGGCGCTCGATGGCAAAGCAATACAGGGAAAAGGAGTTCAGCAGGGGGTTCCACTGATCATGTAACACCATTGTTCCTACCACTCCTGAATTTAAATATCAGGCGGCTCGCGTTTCAGCAGCGGCGAAGCCGACAGCCGCACATCTATGCTACGCAAGAGTGAGGAGAGCGTTACTGTCACCGGGTGATGGGTTGCCGAGGGACGGATAGGATGTCCAATCGATGGGTGGCTCAGCCCCACTCACTGAACACGGTGGGTCGGATTTCGATGTAACTTGCATTGGAATGGAGGATGTTTGGGAAAAGGGAACTTCAAGGTGAAGTTGTTGGGAGACATGGATCTGAAGAAAGGGCATGAAAATGTTTCTGAACATTCCTATGAGCACTGTCTAAATGTGTGGGGGGGGAGCTAGTTACAATGCTGAGGTAGTTAGAGTCAGAGCTCATTGGCTGGAATGGGAGAAACGGTCCAAAGGACAACAATCTCTGCAGCACTTCATAGATCCGGTCCCATAAGAGTGGGGAGACGGATGTCACTTCTAAGAGGAGCTCACATTAAGTCCCATCTGGAGTTTTCTAGAAGACATGTGCTAGACCCTGAGACCACACGAGAAAATATTTTGCGGTTGGATGACTCTCGATTTGAGTTCACTGAAAGCTATGCACTATCTCTGGTGAAAACCTAATTGCAATCTATTCATGGGGCCCACAATTCTTAGCGGCGCCTCTGTTTCGACGGCTTGAAAACGACACGAAAACCCGGCAGGTTGAGACCCTCTGTTCGTCAATATGCGCCCTCTGTTGGAGAAGCAGAAAAAGTAGAATGTTCCGTTTGTGACAAGCATAAATTATTTTGGAATATACACTGCTCAGTTATAAAGATGTGCTTTGATTTAAATGTAATTCATCCTGTCCTGATGTTATCTGTGTGATTAACAAGATTTTTATTTTAATGAAATTTTATTATTAGGGAAAGTTACTAAACAACATTCGACGTGAGTGTAACGTTATCTTATAACGTACTTTTGGAGTGAGAGAGATTTTAATCACAGATCAATTACACATAAGCATTCATCGCCGATGAAATGCGCACTGTGACTTTTATAAATAAATAAATAATGAATGCAATATAGATGTGTGCAAGCAGGTTGAAACGAATCCATTTAAATGTCACAGTCACTTTTATTTTAATTGTGGTCACGTGTGAAAAGAACCAACTATAATGGGGGCGTGAAAATTACCACAGACGCTAGCGCCGTGGTGGACTCAGATGGACATTACCCCAGCTAGTCTAAAATCCGCAGCTGTGGAAAAAAAAAAACAGACTTGCCAATGTCGGTGTTTAAAAAGTTAAGACAAAGTTGCATCGGGTAAAAACGTTGACATTATTTAATTATTACAGTCGAAATTACTGTAACCTGAGTTATTACTATTATTTCTACGTATTTATTTATTGTATGTATGTACCGTGACCACATTTCTTACGTCAATTCCCCTTTCTTCAGTTCTCCCTTGTCATTCTTGGATAAACATGCATGTCAACTCTCGTTTACTCTCGCCTTACTGACGTTGCTGGTTTCGGCTAGTAATGCCTAGCTCCCACAATTCTCTGCGTTTCATGCATAGTTGCCAGTCATTCTGCTTGTAGGTTGAGAACAACAGAATATAAGCTGCCAGTACGTTAATTTACGCAAATTTAAGTATATTGTCGCGTATTACATAAGCTTTTAATAGTAATTGTCCTTCAGTGCGTAGACATTATGAAGGAAACGGCTGCAAAGCGGCGGGACAAAGCCCGAGAGTCAAAACCCGAGAAGCCGAAGGAGACGGGCCCCGATCCACAAGATGTTGAGATGCCCGAGGAAAACGGGACTTCTGCGGTAAAGCCGCACAAAGAGCTCGACACCCTTACACTTGAAGGTACGTACTTTGAGGAAGAGTCTAACTGTTGTCTATTTTGATATATGGTGACAGACTGGGAATTTCAGTCACAACCCTAAACTATACGGGAATGTTATTGCAGAGTGCCGTTATTGTTGACGTTAAACTTCGTTCCAATTTCCAGTATCGTTTTATCTATATATAATATTAGCTATATTGAACGTTGTTTTAAACGTCGATTTGTGGATTTATTTCCTTATTGTCTTTGATATCTATATGGAGTGAAAGATGAAAGAGTGTTGTCAAGCTCAACCAGACAACTCCATTAGCTTGCTATGCGAACGCAGTACTGGTCTCCAAATCCTACCGCGCATGTTTTTAATCTTCTCCTTGGATTTGTGTGTTTATACGGTGCACGTCTTTAACATTTCTGAAGTTGGAATTTAAACTATTACAAATCCATGCAATGCTGTTTAGTCGTTAGTTTTAATAGTCATTCTTCTATAATATCAGTGATGTTTTGATGGCGCAGCATTTTGTGTCTGTTACGGGAATAGGTTGGGAAATTGTCATTTAATATTGGCCATAGTGTGCGTTGGCATATTGCGTGATCTGCCCTTCCCCTGGTCCAGACATCAAGGAGCACGTAAAGCAGATCGAGAAAGCGGTTTCTGGGAAGGAGCCGCGCTTCGTCCTCCGTGCCCTGAGAGCTCTGCCCTCCACCAGCCGGCGGCTTAACCTTAACGTGCTCCACAAGGCAATCTCCGGGTTCTATACCTCCAACGCTGCCGGCAAGGAGTTCCTCCTCAGCTTCTTGGAGGAGGTGCGGTTACCTTCTACTGTAACGGCGCTGAGTGTGGGGGCTGCGTGATATTGTCATTATAGGGTTATTGTGGCTGTTGTACAGGAGAGTCTGTGTGTTGTTGTGTTACAAAAATGTTATTTTGCACTACTGTTAACGTTAACACTTACAGGTTGTACAACACACTGATGGCAATTTCACAATCATTTGCGTTCTGTCCCAGTTTCTTTGTTGACTGTTGTAATAGTAATCTGTTGGGATCATTGTACCTGTAATGTGTTTCAGTGGAGTTGCACGAATAATCTAATAATCCGTTTGAACGTCTGCCTGCTCAGCCCATGGATACCGAGGGCGGGGATGTCCTGTTCCGACCCCGTACCGGCAAGGCGGCTGCCGTCCCACTACTCCCCGAGGTGGAGGCCTATCTGCAGCTCCTGCTTGTAGTCTACCTCACCAACAACAAGCGCTATGTGGAGGTGAGCCTGGGCGACAGCAAATGCCTCGGCCGATAGGAGAGTTAAGAGCCTAGTTAACCTGGGGGGGGGGGTTGAGTGTGACATCCGGAGTAAAAAAAAAAAATCTAACCCTCTGTGATGTCTGTATCTGCATCGTTTACTCCCGTCCAGTCCCAGAAGGTGTCGGATGACCTCCTTCAGAGAATCAGTTCTCAGAACCGCCGGGCGCTTGACCTCGTGGCAGCCAAGTGTTACTACTACCATGCTCGTATCTACGAGTTCCTTAATCAGCTGGACGCGGTACGCAGGTGAGTTTGTGCTAATCCGATATCTGCTGGCACATGGCCTCTCTAGTTTTAATGGAGGAAACTTTGTGTCTGACAACCCCTAGTCTATGGGATTTTGTGTATTTTCAATCAAACATTCAAATGAACCATTCTGACTGGGTAAGCATATTCTGTCTTTAGTTTAGCAGGGAGACTTTGTCATTATATTCTTTCCCACAGTTAGCTGGCTGTTGCTTGGCTTTTTTCCCCAGTTAATTTTGTGGAGAAAACAGGGTCCCAGCATTTTAATATAACAGTGAGAATAAGCTTCGACCCGTACGAGACCGGCGGTGCTGCTCACAGGCCCCAGCCCTCGCGTTCGTTTCATCCTCCCCTTCCGGTCCCTCAGCTTCCTGCACACGCGCCTGCGGACGGCCACCCTGCGCCGCGACGCTGACGGCCAGGCCACGCTGCTCAACCTGCTGCTGCGGAACTACCTGCAGTACAACCTGTACGACCAGGCCGAGAAGCTGGTCTCCAAGTCCGTCTTCCCCGAGCTGGCCAACAACAACGAGTGGGCCCGCTACCTCTACTATACAGGTAAAGGTGGCTCTGGGTACCACGGCTGGGTGATGGAGCTCTTGGAAACAAAGTGTGCGTGACTTGAAGTGGACACAACACTGTTCACTGCTTGTGCTGGTGTGTCGCTCGCTCGGCGACCGCCCTGCGCCCGGCGACCGCCCTGCGTTCCTCTTGAGTGGGTCGTCTCTCCCCGCTGCAGGTCGCATCAAAGCCATCCAGCTGGAGTACTCTGAGGCGAGGAGGACCCTCACCAACGCCCTCAGGAAGGCTCCTCAGCACACGGCCGTGGGGTTCAAGCAGACGGTCAGCACCGCACGTTTTCCATTCTATCGCTAATAATACGTAGCATTGTAGAGTGCAGTTCTGACATCACTTAGCATGCTTACTGTTGGTTCATCATTTCCTCCACCTGCTTCTGCAAGTTCAGGTGAATGCCAAGCACCATGTGGTAGAGCTCCGAGCCGGGAAACGCTTCACTTCCCTCCCCTCACTGCAGTGAGCAGGTTACTCAAACGGGATTTAACCAACCGCCCCTTTTTGTTTGGACACCTGTGTCTTTAAAGCGTTTGTTACAACACTAGTGTTTCTCATAAGTATTTATTCATCAGAGGCTTGTAATCGGAAGCGGATGAAGAGACACATAAAAGGAAATGGTCCCTATTATAGTCCTCTGTGGCTGGGCCTTAACTTCCTGTAGGCCGCAGTTGTGTTCTGTCAACCTCTGTGTCTAACCCTAACTCCTCCACCCTAAACCTAATCTCAGCATGCTGCGGTCTTCCTCGCTGACCGGCCCATTGGCCACACTGGCGGATAGTTTGTGTCAAGCCCCGTCGGTTTTGCCGGATATACACGCTCTGTCATTTGTAGATTAAAGGGCTGGGGTCTGTAGGGTTTTTCCGTACACCGAGCCTCGCGGACTAGCCGTGCGCGCCTCCATCTTTGTTTCTCCGCCGCAGGTGCACAAGCTCCTGATTGTGGTGGAGCTGTTGCTGGGCGAGATCCCCGACCGTCTGCAGTTCCGCCAGCCCTCACTGAAGAGGTCGCTGCTGCCCTACTTTCTGCTCACCCAGGGTAACGGCACCGCGTGCGTGTCTGTGTGCGTGCCTCTGTCTGTGTGCGAGGCGTAAGGAGACGGACCAAGCCGCGAGATATTCAGTAGTCTGCCTTAGCCACTGTGCAGAGACAGAAACTTGCACCAGCTGTTTCTCAGCAGTGGAGCATTGACCCGCCTTGCTCTTCCACAGCTGTGAGGACTGGAAACTTGGCCAAATTCAACCAGGCTCTTGATCAGTTCGGGGAGAAGTTCCAGACGGACGGCACGTACACGCTGATCATCCGCTTGCGACACAATGTCATAAAGACAGGTGAGGCCCCCGCAGTGTTGGGGGGGGGGGGGGGGTTGGGTTTATCTGGTCGTGGCTCAGTCTATCGCCTCTGGCTCTCAAATACGTTCTCCCTCGTCTGCCTCATTTTTCCCCCCTCTCCAATCTGCAGTGTGGCGTGTGATTTGTCTCTTGCCTAAATTAGTTAAAATCGTGCACAGTCCGTCAGTTGAAAAATTTGTGGTGCTTCATTTGAAATCGAATCTTCAGCTAACCTGCTATCTTACATTAGTTTGCCATCCCAGACTTCTAACGTAACGCTGTCCATCAGACACTACTGTTAGTCACTAATGTTAAAAATAGCCACGGAGGTACTGTTGGCTCGTTAGCTTGGCGTTGGCGATAACAACTCGGGCTGTCTGATGACGAGTCGTCCCAATGTCGGCCTCTGCAGGCGTGCGAATGATCAGCCTGTCCTACTCTCGAATCTCGCTTGCCGACATCGCCCTCAAGCTGCAGCTGGACAGCCCCGAGGATGCGGAGTTCATCGTTGCCAAGGTACCTGAGGCGCACCTGGTGACTCGCGTAGAGACCCTGCGTTAGCCCCTGTCAGACTATTCCCCCAGCGGACGCTGGGCTCTTTAAATGTCTGGTTAAAAAAACGTCTCTCCGTGCAATGTAGAATGTATGTATTCCCGCTAGAGCCATCTCTGAGTCATTGTCTTTAGAGCGAGGATGAACAGCTAGCTGGTTTTTATAGTCGGAGTAGGAGGCTGGGGGACGTTGATGAATCTGTCCCCTCTCCTTAACCCTCCAGGCAATCCGTGACGGCGTGATTGAGGCCAGCATCAACCACGAGAAGGGCTACGTCCAGTCCAAGGAGACGATGGACATCTACGGCACCCGGGAGCCGCAGTTGGCCTTCCACCAGAGGATCTCCTTCTGCCTGGACATCCACAACATGTCCATCAAGGTAAACGCGTCCGTGTTACCGTGCCTGTGTCGGTCTGTCCGACAGCTCGTTAAGCTAACTCAGAAATGGTAATTGCATGCAGTGCTGACACTATTTACATTCAGAAAACTGGTTAGACTTTTCCCTTTTCCCAAAGAAGTTAACTACGCCTTGTGTCTTTTTCCGCAGGCGATGAGGTTTCCCCCAAAATCTTATAATAAGGACCTTGAATCTGCAGAGGTATGGGTGCTTGTACGCTGAAGGGCGTTTTTTCCTTTCATAAAAGTATCATGGCATTTTATTGTGTGGGTGGTTCTCTGAATGTCTATCCGCTTTCACTGCGGTGTACATGGGAATCTGTACCATGTGTACCGTGTGTACCGTGCTGGAGATGGCTTAAGATATAACTGAAGTTTACTCCCAAGCCTCCATAGGGTAGGAATGTCCCCCTCAGTGGGCTGCCTGAGATATTGGCCGAAGTGTTGCCTTGCCTGGGACGCTGGTTGGGGTGTATTCTGGCCTGATGAGGGGGACGGCAGGCTTGCGTTCAGCGTGCGTCCGGCGAGTGTTCAGCGTGCGTCCGGCGAGTGTTCAGCGTGCGTCCGATGAGCGTTCAGCGTGCGTCCGGTGAGTGTTCAGCGTACGTTCGTTTCCCCAGGAGCGTCGGGAGAGAGAACAGCAAGACCTGGAGTTCGCCAAGGAGATGGCTGAGGATGACGACGACAGTTTCCCATAAGGCCCTGGGGGCGAGCAACGCCCCCCCCCCCCCACCCCAATTTCCTAAAAGCAGGTCTTTCTGTTGCCAGCGCTATTCATTCTACCTTTACAACCCCCTGATATACCCATGTACTACAGTGGTAAATGCCATGGGATAACTGTTTGGCCAAACGCATACGGTTTTGTTCACGTGAAATGTACGGGCACAACAGATTACAGACATCTGCGTATGGAGACCATTGGCTTTTCATAGTTAAATCTTAATTGATTAAATCCTAATCTTAATTGTCCCACCTCCACATTATTTGTGTTAAATTAGAGCTTTTATGAACGTTTTTGGGTGGGATTGAATATATCTGATATAGATTAGAAGTGTTTTTCTGCCATTGATTTCAAGCTGATGGACACCACCTATTTTAAACATCCACCTCACCACCATTCTCTCATTGGTTAATCGAGAGGTTTGTTTCCTGACATGCAGTAAGCGTTCACATTTTCTGCACTTTAGTGACTGTGCTCTGCAGGTATAGGTCTTCCGTCTGGTGTCTGGCGATGGACAACGTTGTCCTAAGCAGCAGTTTCTCATTGTTGCTCTTTAATAAAAACCATACGATGTGAGTTTCTGTCTCTGTACAGGCATGCTGGGACCCTGTTTTGACTACACACACGTGGATGGGGGCAGTCCATTGTGCAATTAAACCTGTTTTCTATAAACACTGCAACAGAAGTGTGTTTGTCATTGTGCCCAGTACTGCTTTTCCCTCTAACTTTCTTTGTGCTCTAATTAACCTTGATGGTACCTGGGGCAGCCTTTGGTTAATTTTAGCTTTCATTTCAACTTCTTAATGTTCAGTTTAAATTCAGAATTTTTGTTCTTGGTAAATATTTTGGAGGGAGGCCATCAACAGAGGGGGCAGAGATCAGTTTTAAAAATGAATGTCCTCTGTGTCCTCTTTTTGGTCCTTAATTATAAATTCCTGCTAGAGTTGAATTGATTTAATTTATTTACATATATATACAAATATATTTTCAGAATACGATCTAGTAATCATATCAACGGCACCCTCTATTCCCGTAAAATGGAACAAGTAGTTCGGAAATTGAAATCACTGCATGAATTAATACGTGAGGAAGGAAGTGATTTGAAAGAGCTAAAATATGTGGAAAGGGATGGGATAGTTTGTGCCTGAATTACAGAAACGGTGAAATTATTTAACCTGTCAAGGGGAGAAACAATGTCAGGTACAAAACTAACTCCATCCTGGGGAATCTGCTACGGAAATGGTTAACGAACAGTAAATCAAAATTTTCTGTCAACATCAAACAGGTCTGTTTTTTTTTTTTTTTTTTTTGTATAATTAGACACAAATATTCAAACGGGCAAGTATATTTAATGAGCTGCCAAACTCTTATACAAATACCAGGGTTGGCACAGAAAAGTCATAACATAAAAGTTCAAATTACACAGCAACTGGTCTTGATTCACACAAGATTCTGCAGCTCATAAAAGCAGACGTGGGTTAGACTCCTTCCTTCCTTTTGACCGCATGTGGAAGTCCTGGGTGGTGTCCGGAGTTTCCGTCCCGGTTCTGAGTGCACTTACTGATTCACGGCCCGGCCACAGTCCACCGGGGCCCAGGTTGAGATGTCACAGCTTGATGATGGCGTCTACATTACTGTGCCGGACCAATGATTGTGTCTGATTGATCGTACCGCTCGGATCAGGCTGCTTTCACTCCAGCCATGAGTTTTTTTAATGGAAGTAGCTGTATGGATTGCAAAGCTACCTTACCTGTGGTTTCCGGGCGTAAATCAGACCCTAATGGAGAGGAAAACGCAGGCAGAGCCTCCAGCCTTCCAGGACTGGGCTTTGCCGTCTATGCTGTCCGTTAAGGTTATTATGATGAACGCTGGGCTGCAGCCCTTGACGTTTCACAAGAGTAACTTCCTACAGTATGCGGTCATACGGCATGTGTGTGTGTGCTCAAAACCTCGGTTTATTATGTTCGTTAAATACGCTTCGTTAAATGTAAGTTGAAAATCAAAAGCACTGATACTAAGCTCTTTGCCCTACTTATGCCGTATGACTCTGTTTATGCTCCACGACTTTTCTACTGCTTTCTGCCGGTTAGGAGCGGAAGGGGACAAGTCAGCTGACTTTGGGGGCGGGACCTATGACATGCGTTGTTTCTCAATTACCAAAACATGTGCATATATCGGGGATCACAGCAAAATGAGTTTGGGATGGTCTCGCGAGTGGAGTTTGACCCCTTTGGACAGGTGGGGTCAAGTGGAGACCTCAGCTTTGTTTGCCCGTCTAGGTGACCCATCATTTTTCATGGCCCTACGCAAAAACCGATGTGATCACTTTGGCCATTCTGACACAGCATGGCATATTCTAAAGCAGAACACAGGAAGCAAACATTCGGACAACGGCCCATCAAAATAGTTAGGTAGGTTTTCGAAAACCGTGCTACCGAAAAGATGATTGACAGTGGAAGGACCTTAAGGGAGTTTCTTCCAGTGCTAAATGCCATGGTGAACGAAACAAACATGATTATTGTAGTTTATATTTTCTGGGATGCTGAGGACGGGAGAAGTGTGCTGTTACAGGTGGACGTCCTCCTGAACCACGGGATGCCTTAACTTGCCTCTGTTTAGGTAGATGCGTGATGGTGCTGTTGTTTTTGGAGAATGTGGCGCCATCTAGCGGTACCTAGCTCTTGCGCTGTTCCTGGTCCTTCTTGCGTTGCTTCTCCTTCTGCTTCTCCAGCTTTCCCTGGGCCCTGCGCTCCTTCTCAGCAGCGGCGTGCAGGTCTCTGAGTCGCCGCTTGAGGGCGCTGCGGTCCGAAGAGCTGCTCACTCCCAGCCCCTGCCGAAAAAAAACACGAACTCTTACAAAAACCTTTAGGTTTATAGTTTTAACCCCCGTGTAAAATGTTCCTATTGGGTTTCACAATAACGTCCCTTTTAAAAAGGCATCAATTTATCTGATCTATAAAACCAACTCTGCAGTTTCAAAGTAAAAATGCAAACAAAATAGATAAATTACTGCCAGATTTGAATTAGTTCAGGTTTAAACAAACAAACAAAAACTTTTACAAATTACACAGTTAGTTGACAGACTTCTTTCTCAGCGCAATAATAGTGGTTCACATGCTTTCGGAATGTAAGGTCCCTGAAGCGGGTAATGAATGTCAGTGATTGGACGGTGTGCTGAATCAGCTCAGATCGTGATTGGAGGGGGCGCCTGGGGGGGTTTCGGATAAGGGCACACCGTGATTGATGGAGGTGCCAGCTGTCCCAGGATCAGAGAGGCTGTGCTATGCCCTTGATCTCTCGGTGTACCCCACAGCCGAAACCCTTTCCACGGGAACCCGAGTTGTGCCGTGAAGTCCCAGGACCTTTAAGACGCTTTGGGCGCGGCCCCTTTCCCCCTGATCGTCAGCTGCTGTACCTCGTACCTCCAGGCTAGCCATCAGACAAAAGCGTTTGTTTTTGCTCCGCCCACCTTGAGCCCGCTCCCGTCCATCTGCAGCAGCTGCTCCCCGTCGATGTCTCTGGCAGTGAACTCTGGGACGTACTGCTCCATGTTCAAGCCCTTCAGCCACTGGCAGACCTGCTGGGTGCTCCAGGACGAGGCTGGGCACAGCGGCTCGTCCAGGAGCTGAGGGTCACAGGGTGGGTGAGAAAGTTCCCCCGGGTCCATGGCACTGGGCCCGCCCCCGGTCTGCCTGCTATTTTACACTCCTCGGCTGCAGACAGAAAGTCAGTCTGAACTGGTCTGGTAAGGGCAGGGGCTCCCTAACATGGTCAGAAGACTGGGACAGGGTCTGGTGAGGACAGGGGCTCCCTAACATGGTCAGAAGACTGGGACAGGGTCTGGTGAGGACAGGGGCTCCCTCGCCTGGTCAGAAGACTGGGACGGGGTCTGGTGAGGACAGGGGCTCCCTCGCCTGGTCAGAAGACTGGGACAGGGTCTGGTGAGGACAGGGGCTCCCTCGCCTGGTCAGAAGACTGGGACAGGGTCTGGTGAGGACAGGGGCTCCCTCACCTGGTCAGAAGACTGAGACAGGGTCTGGTAAGGGTGGGAGAATCGGGACTCGTCCGCTGGTCCGCTGGGCACTAGGAGGCTCCGCGGGGAGAACTCGTCACTGAGAGTCGAATCCTGGGGGATGAGAAGAGAGTGACTGAGGAGCGAATGGTGTTGGCGAGAGGCACCCGTTAAGCACAGGTTCATAATATTATTTTTCAAGGGCCTCCCGGGTATCTCCAAGCGAACCAAGCGAAAAAAGAGAATAGCAAGGGACAGGTTCGACTGGCAGCGGCTGACCAGGTCCTGGGTGTCACAGCACAACGCGGTCGGCCAACGGGCGCTTGTGCACTCCACATGGTCTTACGGTTCTTTATTTGGCCTCCCTCGTCACACATTTTCTAATTTGGGAGCTGGTAGAAGTGTGGAATAAAACAAAGAGTAAAGCTCTCCTCTTTGGGACCTGCCTATCCCAGCAGATTAAGAACCCCACTAGGCATCCTCCTGTCTCCGTATCAAAGCACATTTTATTTATTTTTAGACTTAATGAGTATAGGGGCTTATTCCATATGGGCCCCTCATAGGCAGATGTGATTAAAAGTGATTCCACGCTGTCATAAGATGACACGGCAGGGGTTACAACAGCCGACCGTTTAAAGCGAGAAGCGTTCTCTTTCATTCGCAGAGGTGTGATAGGTTGTTAACCTGTCCACGTCGTGGGGCTGTTGCTGGGTAGACTGAGGTCCTGAGGACAGACACACATACAGAAGTAGGCTACACTTATACGGCGGGTCCGGCTGGGTCATTTGTGAATAGAGCGTTGCATTGTGGGACTGTGTCCCGGTTATTTTTTGGTATATTTCACCTTGGCCAGTTCACTGAGCCAGGATCAGTGCCCAAGTCTTTCCATTTGCCAAACATAGTCGATGATGCAACTTGGATAATAAAAACAGGATGGATTTTCACAATACGGTTACTTAGAAGGAAATATCAAAATAATGACATGTGACACATGGTGCCACCGGCCAGTTTAGTTGTAGATAGGTTGACTATTTTTAGAGTAAAAAAAAACTCCCCACCCCTTAATTGTAACGGGATTGTAACAGTGTAGGGAACTTATTTTGATACTCTGGATCCAACCCAAGCCCACCTGGGAGTTGGACTTGTGGGGACTGGAGCCCTGCGAGGGGGTCCTGACGGAGCTGCTGGAGGAGGCCAAGGCCCGGGCGTTGTCCGAAAACCAGGAGAAAGGCACAAAAGGCGATCCAGAGGAACGGGACGGGCATTCTGAGGGCTCCCTGTGGGGCGGAGCCGACACAACCTCTGAACCACAGCCCCCGCTGGTGCAGACGTGTACCCAACTCCCCCCGGACGCTGTCCTACTGTGCTGACGGCTGTCCTAGTGTAATGACACTGTGTTACTGTGCTGACGGCTGTCCCAGCGTAATGACACTGTGTTACTGTGCTGATGGCTGTCCCAGCGTAATGACCCTGTGTTACTGTGCTGACGGCTGTCCCAGCGTAATGACACTGTGTTACTGTGCTGACGGCTGTCCCAGCTTAATGACACTGTGTTACTGTGCTGATGGCTGTCCCAGCGTAATGACACTGTGTTACTGTGCTGACGGCTGTCCCAGCGTAATGACACTGTTACTGTGCTGACGGCTGTCCCAGCGTAATGACACTGTGCTACTGTGCTGATGGCTGTCCCAGCGTAATGACACTGTGTTACTGTGCTGACGGCTGTCCCAGCGTAATGACACTGTGTTACTGTGCTGACGGCTGTCCCAGCGTAATGACACTGTTACTGTGCTGACGGCTGTCCCAGCGTAATGACACTGTGCTACTGTGCTGACGGCTGTCCCAGCGTAACTGCACCATGTGCTGCTATGCCTACAGCTCACCGGTTCCCCATGGAAAATCTATTAGACTTCTCCTTCCGGACCTTTCCATAGGACCGTCGCAGTGTGACCCTAATGGGAAAAAGAGACTTTTAGACTGTAAATAGTCCTTACAACAAATGGAAAATGCTGTACTAAAATCATTACACTGATTTATTTGTCCTTCACCTCGACAAAATGTATTTCTTACGCAAAAGGAAAAAAGAGAAGTGCATCCAGGCAGCACTTCAGGTCAGTATTAAAATAATATAACACAGTGTAACCCTAACCATAACCCTACAGAGCCATCCATTCAGAAAAATGTGTCGTTGTTAAAAGCAGTGCATCTCCATGGATGTGAATGGACTTACACCGAGGAGCACAAATTATTAAATTAACAACGGTTCTTTTGCAAGCAAGAGTGCAGTCTTTTTGTGTTTCCGAGACTGTGCGTGCTAAAAGGATGCAGTGAGCTCTATTCACCCCAGGTCCAGGAATCTCCTCTTGGTCTTCTTGTCCAGGATAACTGTGGGGCTTCCTGGCTCTCCTGGGCTAGTGTCACGACTGTCATCTGACACTAGGACTGACAACCACAGGGCGAAGTCACACTTACAGTCCGAAGCCAGCAAGGCCACAGAGAAGGACAGCAACACATTTAAATTATATTTGCATATATATATATATATATATATACATATACATATATATATAAATATACATATATATATACATATATATTACAGCGCTGGAAAAAAATTAGGAGACCACTGCAAAATTATCAGTTTCTCTGGTTTTACTATTTGTAGGTATGTGTTTGAGTAAAATAAACATTTTTGTTTTATTCTATAAAATAGAACTACTGACAAAATTTCTCCCAATTTCCAGATAAAATATTGTAATTTAAAGCATGAAAAAGACAACTGTTCAAAATAACAAAAAAAGATGCTGTTTTCAGACCTCAAATAATGCAAAGAAAAGTTCATATTCACTTTTAAACACAATACCAATGTTCCAACTTAGGAAGACTTAAGAAATCAATATTTGGTGGAATAACCCTGATTTTCAATCTCAGCTTTCATGTGTCTTGGCATTCTCTCCACCAGTCTTTAACATTGCTGTTGGGTGACTTTATGCCACTCCTGGCACAAAAATCCAAGCAGCTCGGCTTTGTTTGAGGGCTTCTGACCATCCATCTTCCTCTTGATCACATTCCAGAGGTTTTCAATGGGGTTCAGGTCTGGAGATTGGGCTGGCAGGGACAGAGTCTTTGTTGTCCCTAATGTCTGCTGCTTGACCTTACTCTTATGAACCACCGTCTTTGAATCTTTAAGGATGGAAGCAACCTGACTCTCACTGTATCCCTCTGCCGGAAAAAGCCAGAATTGAACTTTTCTTTTCAACTCTTTTGGCATGGTCAATAGTTTTTTGATTCCTATTACTTTTTAGGTACTACTAGCACTGTTTTTTACCATCCAGCTATACTTATAGCAAGAGGATAGCGATGACCACAGTGGGGGTTTTGATACTTTTCCTCATTAAATAAGATTTGGTTCAGGTGATCACCTAATCATTACCTCATTAAGTAGAATGATGTGTGCCTGTGTTGGAATTCAACTGACACTGGAATGGAATGGCTGCTATACATGTAGAGATGCTGATTTAAGATAAAATTGGAGTGGTCTCTTAATTTTTTCCAGAGCTTTACATAGCCGACCATGTTCGAGTCACTCTGAGCTGAGAAAAAGCTTGGCGTAGAGAAGGTTTTGACTCCAACCTTCACTCTCGGGGCGCCGTGATCGGCGGACGTAGATAGGTGAACTGTCGGAGCTTGGGCAGGACTTTGAGGGTGAGCTGATTGGCATGGCGCCCAGGCCCTCCTGGGACGAGGCATTGGTGAGCTGGCGGTAACGCCCCCGGGGGGGCGTGGGCGGTCCCGCTGCACTCTCCTCCGCCGATCGCCGCACCAGGGAGGTGTCGAAGGTGAAGGCGGGGCTCCTTGGAGCAGGCGAGGAGGAGAGCAGCGAGTCCGGGGAGGGCGAGGAGGCGTGCAGCGCAGAATGGAGAGGGGACCGTGCACAGTGGATGGGGCTGTCCAGAGACTTTAAGACAGACACACAGACACACAGACACAGACACAGACACAGACACAGACACAGACACAGACACAGACACACAGACACACACACACACACACAGACACACAGACACAGACACACACAAACACACAGACACAGACACAGACAAACAGACAGACACAGACACACACACAGACACAAGTCATTTCTTCTAATGCCAGAATGTTGCTGAATGGAAATTTCATCAATTAGACCAACTATAAAACTGATGTAAAGCAATGCATATTCACCAGCCATGTCTCTGTATAGACTTCTGTATGCAAACACCCTCAGAAATGGCAGTGGGGTCTGTATACATTTTTCTTTCTATTGTTCTTTATATTACATTTCCACAAAGCAATTTACAGTACGCTTTGTGTTCCCTGTTAGTTTTGACATTCAGCTAGCTCCGACGCTGGAACGTAAACCCGGTCAACATGACATGTGACCGGAGGCCTGTGACCGGAGGCCTGTGACCGGATGCCAGTGACCGGATGCCAGTGACCGGAGATGGCGCACCTTCCTCTCCAGGCTCTCTTCGCCCTCCGTGGAGCTGAAACTGTCGCGGAGCCGCGAGCGGGAGGGCCGGTTTCTCCGGGTCTTGACAGACAGCTGGGCTCGTCCCTTCTGGATGCTGCTGTCCAGCAGCTCGGTCTCTGGGACGGCCTCGTCCAGGTCTGCCTCACAGAACGTCAACAAGGCGTTTCCACCCGTCCCGCACGGGCAAAATCATATCAACGAGGCTAAGCACGGTAAGGCTGTAGCTAGTGGCTACATTACAGAAACAACAAAAGAAAACCGTACACTTTCAAAAGATTTCCCAGCAAAAAACAAAACAAAAACCTTTCTGCTACATTTAATACATTCTTTAATAATAATTTTTATGAAGAAAGATATCAGTACCCAACCACACAAATACCAGGC
Source organism: Hiodon alosoides (assembly GCA_025775065.1). NCBI lineage: Eukaryota > Metazoa > Chordata > Actinopteri > Hiodontiformes > Hiodontidae > Hiodon > Hiodon alosoides. The sequence continues at coordinate 9,346 of JAOYSI010051353.1, read as the reverse complement.
TATGGAAGTCTAAATGTCTGAGAGAGAAAAATTGCCAACCTGCTGCACCGCCAGAAACAACTGGAGATAATGTTCCTCCTTTAGCCCTCTGTCATAAACGCTGTGTAAGCAGCATTACCCCAGCAGCTCTTAGGGGAGGATAGGTTCTCTGCAAATGAAGGCCTGGGGCTTAATTTGAAATGAGGAGATCGGTGATGAAGGTAGACAGCACTAAAGTGACTCTCACATCTCTCTGCAAACATCTTAGCTTGACTCTCCTATCTCTTTGCAAACATCTTAGCGTGACTTTCACATCTCTCTGCAAACATCTTAGCGTGACTCTCGCATCTCTCTGCAAACATCTTAGTGTGACTCTCGCATCTCTCTGCAAACATCTTAGTGTGACTCTCGCATCTCTCTGCAAACATCTTAGCGTGACTCTTGTATCTCTCTGCAAACATCTTAGCGTGACTTTCACATCTCTCTGCAAACATCTTAGCTTGACTCCCACATCTCTCAGCAAACATCTTAGCGTGACTCACATCTCTCTGCAAACATCTTAGCGTGACTCTCGTATCTCTCTGCAAACATCTTAGCGTGACTTTCACATCTCTCTGCAAACATCTTAGCGTGACTCCCACATCTCTCTGCAAACATCTTAGCGTGAATCACATCTCTCTGCAAACATCTTAGCGTGACTCTCGTATCTCTCTGCAAACATCTTAGCGTGACTCTCGTATCTCTCTGCAAACATCTTAGCTACATTCAGGTGATGCGGATGTGCGACTACATGTTGAGTCCAGTTACCATAATTCTCTCGATTTTTCTGCTTATGGAGAATAACTTTGCTGGGTCACTAATAAAAGAATTTCACATTCCAGTGTGAAAGTCAAGTAAAAGTGGGCCCCCTTTTCCATCCCTAGGACAGGTGGTGACCTGGAGGGTATGAATGCTGACCTAAGCCTCCACTTCTGTACATAATGTCATACCTTGCTGCATAGCCAAAGGGGCAGGTGTCTGTCCCACCATGCAGAAAATCCGAAAATAACCCTGGGATCATCTCCGTGCTGCATCTGCCTCCCACCAACCCACCTCAGGTCTGTCCTTTCCACTTCATCCCTCCCTGTGCAGTGTTTACTCACAAGCCAGATGAATATCAATATGCGAAACAAACAAAATCGTTCCATGACACGTGCTTACAATTGTCAATGGCAAAAACAAAGATTGTTGTAGGAAATAGTAGAAAGGTATAAACCGTTGAACTCCGTATGTTCAGTGAAATCGTGGGGCGTGTCCTGAAATGTGTACCCTGAGATAAACGCGGGAGGTCCTAAGTGGTACGTAGTGAATCTGCAGAGCAACGCATGACAGTGGTTCTCCCCTTTCCCTCGGCAGGCTGTGAATCGGCGCGTCGGGGGATGGAACCTGACGGTGGTGAGTGCCAGAGGCCACAATAAAGGTGCCTTGTGTGGAAGACAAGCTCACATTCTAAACCTGTGTATTTTTGGCTGTAGATGTAGATGTTGACCGTGGTCCAATATCTCATTATTTAAGCCCCTAAACCCCTGCCCCAATCCCCATCCTCAAAATAGGCGGTGTGTTGGCTGGTGAGAGCCTGTGTCATGTACCTCCCTTCCCTTGGGTTGAATTTAAAAAAAAAAAAACCCTGCCCTGCCCAGCGGTCAGCTGGAGGATACTGTGAAGCTATCCTGCTTATCAAGGCACCCCCACCCCCCTTCCCGACGTTGCACAAAAAATGTTGACTGGCACTGGCAAGCCTAGGCGAGATGATGAGCCGGCAGGGTCTCAGGTGGGCAACTAGGGGTACTCACCAAAAACACTCTCCATCACCTTTGGCTCTCTGGGCACTGTGGAGAGAGGGAGAGGGAGAGAGAGGGAGGGGGGAGAGGGAGAGAGGGGGGGAGGGAGAGAGAGAGAGAGAGAGGGAGAGGGAGAGGGAGAGAGAGAGAGGGGGAGAGAGGGAAAGAGAGAGAGAGAGAGAAAGAGAGAGAGAGGGAAAGAGAGAGAGAGAGAGAGAGAGAGAGAAAGAGACTCATCTAAAAAAAAGTAATTATTTTTATCTGCCATTCTAGAGCTTTCATTCTCAACTTATTATACTGTTCCCACATTCTGTTTGTAAAAGCCCCAAAATAAATTATATTTCTCACGTTGGTGCCAGACTTAACTACTGACATAAATTTGCGACCAGAACCCTAATATCCAGTCATATGCTATTATCCATGTCATCAATCTTTTAATTCACTGTAACGTTACCAACCTTTAACATGGATACAGTGAGTCCAAAATACCTAAACCCATTTAGGTGTTGTGATGCAAGGTCGGTAATCGCGGCCCACTAAAATGGAAGCCTTTTGGTTCTTTGGTTAGAAATAACATTTTGAGTGTCAGAATGATTGAGTGAGTTCAAGTGTGGCAAATAAGTGCAGGTAAAAGTTTTGGAATCATAATACCACTTCGCCGAGCATAGGAATTCAGGGGCGATTCAGGGGTTATACACTGAGCGGATGGAACTCATGTGTTCGTTAACAAAAGCACCCTTTCACAGACTTGTAAAAAAAAAAAAGGAAAAACCTTTTGGGCCTCCCACTCTTTTTGAATACTGGCCGAATCATGACAGCTGATTGAATTCAGCACATACGACAAATTAAAAGATTACAAAAATCTGTACAAACAATTGATAACTTTCAATCAATGAATTTACGAGCAAAACATTTAATCAGAACTAAAGCTGAATATTGGGCATGCGTGCAGAAGCCATGGTGAATGCTAAAACCTGAGGACGGAAACCAGAAGTTAATCTTCCAAACACAAGAAGACGCTGTGAAAGAGACCCGTCACCTCTTACCCATCAAGGCTCTGTCGGCCGTCTCATTAGAGATTTCCTCTCTTCCTCCTCCATTTATCTCTAAATGCATGTGCGTTTCTCATTCTATGGGCAGGGGTGCTGGTGTGATTGAGTGCGCTGAGTGGAACTCCACATCACAATTAGGATGACCTAATCAGGAAGGATTACAATCGTGGTTTAAGACTGCGGCAAGGTGTCCTGAACGAGGAATTAAAATAACTTCAAACCCAGGGAAAGATACACAACCAGGAAATGATCTGGTGATTTACATTTAAACCTAGGGACGGTGAATTGCATGAATAAGGGTTCATATTAGCCAGCTGTGTTATTAGCCAGTCCAGATATTAGCAGCGGTTCTGCATGCTTGAACAAGCACTGCCATGAGAGCCAATTTGCACAAAATCTGTCTGTTTCAACATAATTGTATGCTAAGATGTTCAACTTTTGAAAATTGTTTTCTAAGCAATTCAAATTTGTAAAACATAGCTTCACGACATCTGTTTAAGAAAAATTACGAGTCCATCTGTTGTAACACAAAGCAGTTGTTATTGTGGGTTTCGATCACCAGAATTGGGTCAAACTAAATTAATTAACACAGAATTAAAGCGTTCTGGCACCTCAATCAAAGTGTTAATTTTTGTCTGTGGCAGCAGTAAGCAGTTGTAGATTAAACCAGATCATTTAAGTGAAAACCAATTGAATATTTTATTTATAGTGCTCTTTACCCAGTTATTTCCCTGTTCCCCGTCTCTTTGCAAGCAAACTCTTCTGAATGAACCATGCCGGTGGCCATTTTATGTTACAAGTAACAGAGTAAATACACCCACTGATAATTAATTATGTCTGCGACTTGTTTACAGCACGACGGAATGTTCACTAACAAACAACTTTTCCTGACCCCTCAGTAAGAAACCACGACGTGGGGTTCTGAAGCAAAGTGATGGATGAAATCGACGGAGCGAGAGAGAGGGTCTGTTTCAGCCTCCATGGGACATTCCGACTTGGTCTTTTATTTATGTTTGGGTTGTCTTCTTCTGCCTTTTTTCGTCCGCTGCAGACCACAGGGGGATTTCTTGAGCGGCACAATGAAGGATACCTGACGCAAGGATGACCTCTGAGCCCTGGCACAAATCATTTGACATTTGGTCCGGCACCTTCCAATGTGTAAATCCTCTGGAAAAACCGTTAATGTGTGCCATGGCAATGTGAATGGATTTTTAACCCTTTTTTTTCCAGCTGAGGGTGAACCAAGTAAACCAAGCTGTGGTTGGGAGGTTAAATTAACAGTAGTGCATGGAATCTTAAAGGTAACATCTGAAGTCTTAAAACAGTGTACATACCTGGCCCTCACTTCTTTTCACTGGCTCGAGCTTGTCCCTCCACTGCCTATCTCAGATGTATCTTAATTGGGTCGCAAACAAAGCAGGACCACTTTGATTCCAGACAAGCTTGGCAGATAGCTATTTTCCTTAAGCATTTCTGCTTCCATTTCTGAAATTTCATAAGTCTCCACACAGACGGCATTCCATTGTGATTATGCGTGTGTGTGTGTGTGTGTGTGTGTGTGTGCGCGCCCGCGCGTGCGTGCGTGCGTGCGTGCGTACGTGCGTGTGTGTGTGCAGTCTTTTCTGCAGGGTATTGGGAACATTTAGGCAAAGCTAAGTGTCGGCGCAATGTATCTTGCAATGTGTTTGTACTGTTTTGTTAAGCGTGTGATTTGACTCTTTCAATGTCGGCCAAGAAAAACAGCAATCTGAGTAAAGTGGTACACTGACTCAATGTATTGGAGGTGCACCAGGCCTGAGTGGAGAATGGGATAAAAAAACAAAACCTGATTTTCCCTTGATCACATTTGGATAGGGTAAAAAGAAACTTAAACTGAAAGCATAATGGAGGTCAGTGTTTGCTGCCGCAGAGGAAACTGAGCATGACCCCAATTCCAAAAAAGGTTTACTGCTTTGAAGAAATCTTGTACGGTTTATGCAGAAAACAGTACAAACTGCGATATTTTGATAACGTATTATAATCATATTGTTTATTAAAAAATGAAAAGTGTCTATTATAGAAGCTGTCCCGAAAGTAAATATAAAATTTGGAGCAAACCATAACAAACTGGAGCAGAACCCTCCGTTAGTGGACTTAATGACACTGAATGAAGGACCCAGGCTACCCAAAACATTGTCATTGCATCAGGTTAAAAAATTGAGGCTGGGTTGAAGTGCCTCCTGCTTCAGAGTTCTTAATGCATCCGCAAAGCTATATGCCATGCACTAAAAGGTGGTATATGCCATGCACTAAAAGGTGGTATATGCCATGCACTAAAAGGTGGTATATGCCATGCACTAAAAGGTCATGGAGGTAGCCCAGGCAGTCATGACACGGCACACCACGGAGAGGACCCACTTCATCAAATGCTCAAAATTGGCTGGAGCGCTACAGAGTCCGAATGGCATTACTTTAAAATGTCATAGAGCATAGCCCACTGAAAATGCCTTCTGTGGTTTTTAACGTCAGCGGTTACAAGCCCCTGTCCGGCGGACGGCTAAGTTTTTGCTGTCTTTTGTGGTGTGCTTAACTTCCTGTGTGTCACTGGTTGTGTCATAAAGTTGAACTTGGTTTTCCTTTCCATCCCTGTATTTTCCTCCACTAGCTAGCAAACGTATGGAAACATATCATATCCTGCTTTCTCATGACTAATGAGAGATGTAGCTCAGGTGGGGAGGTAAATTGAAATCAATCCATTTTTTTTTACCTTCTTCACGATTGGACCCCAGGTGGGTGCCACGGCTAAAGAATAACTACAGGTATATTAAACCACATAAACAAATAGATAATGCTTAGGCTACCGTGATAAACCATCTCCTCATCACGCCCCTCTTCCTACAGGTGTAACACTCTCCATGCAACCCAATAAGAATGCTATACCCCCACGTTCATGTGTTTTTCAAATACAGCCAATGAGAATTGTGTGTTCAATTGAGCTTAAAGTGTATTTTATTAAATAGGAACATTCAAAGATGGGCTGCTTGCATGGGTATAGATAAAAGTCTATGCACACCTCCATTTTTTTTTTTAGCTAAACTTTGCTGATGTTCAACCAGTCGTACAGCAAGCTTCATAGGTTCATATTAGATAGCTTGTGGTGCAGATTTAACACACCACTGTGTTTAAAACACTACAGTTACTGCCGTAGAAGTTTGTGACTGCTGCCTGTCCAATATTATAAATAACCTTCAACCTGTTCGACGTTCTAGAGATGTTCCTTCATTTTTTGATCGCCTTTCAAGATGGCATGACAGGAAAAGTTGTTGGCCCGGCACAGGGCAAACCTTGGAGAGGACATGCCCGTCAAACCTTTTCTGCCAGATGCACCTGGTCGAGCCATGTGCACGGCCCCCCTCTGGGATGGGAAGAGATCCAGATGCTTGCCTCACAGGGTGGATAAGGGCCATGGACGTGTGCACTCTGTTGTAACCAGTGCCAGATGTGCTCCATTGACCCGAATCACCCAAGCTACAGACATGCCACACAGGCCAAAATCCCACAGATCCAACAGACAATCAGCGACATACTCCTTCCCATCCTCACACCGATCTAGGAGCAATGCATGCTGGGATTAATGTCATGTTCCTTTTTTTTCTTTCTCTCTGTCAAGTTCATCTTTGAAATATTTATTCTGGGGCTAATAAGACTTAATCACATTTACATATACGTACCATCAAAACACATTACCATACCATAAAAGTTTTGAAATAATGATAATAATAATAATAAATTGCATCAGGATTTGGGAAAACTATTCTGTTAATCATTATATATTATTTTTTTAAGTAAACCTTTAAAGTAAACCTGCATGCCCTCTAAGTTCCCAAAAGGTTAATGTTATTCAAATTTTTGAAGATCCATATTGAAGTTGCTCTCATTGTGCTGAATAACGTAAAATATTTTTGCCATGCAAATTGTTTCCAGGTTGAATTTTTGCAACGGGTTCAAATCATTACCTTGTTAAACTTTTTAGTTTGACTTTTGCATAAGCATGTGGTTTTTTTTTTACCTTTAGTTCTAACACAATAAAGCAAAAGAAGCATTTTACTTGTGAAATTACAATTATAATCAAGTCAAGGGTCCTTTTCACATTTAACCCTTCTGTTTAAAGTTATCAGGAAGCTTGACAATTCTCTTGACTGCTCAGGTGTGTCCCGGTGTGCTCAGGTGTGCTCAGGTGTGCTCAGGTGTGCCCCGGTGTGCTCAGGTGTGCTCAGGTGTGTCCTGGTGTGCCTTGGTGTGCTCAGGTGTGCTCAGGTGTGCCCAGGTGTGCCCAGGTGTGTCCCGGTGCGCTCAGGTGTGCCCAGGGGTGCTCAGGGGTGTTCGCTCGACTTTGCAGCCGACTTTGGCTGCACCCTCGCTTTAACCTACTGAAGGAGGAAAGATCACTTTTAATAATCCTTATCACATGATCTTTATTAAAGCCTGCACACATCCTTTGCAAAAGGCAATGTCTGACTTTTAAAAAAATATATAAAAAAATTTACCTTTAGACTTAGAAAATCTCCTTTTTGACATGTTTTAAATTCATGAAATAAAAGCAGGATACAATTTAAACATGTAACCTTTAGGTTAAATAAAAAGGATACATTTCAAAATGTCCACAATTTCTCCAATTGCAAACTAGTCAAGCTCCGCTGCTTTTTATTTAATCGAACAAAATGAGATTTTTTTTTCCCCCTCTTTTCAAGCTGACCTGACTAGCGGTCGTTGCAGGGAGAATGTGAGCGTAGAGTGGTCTGGGTTCTGTCTTCAATGATGAATCTTTGTGAAAACAGTCCCACTGTTAGCCATTATGTTCCTATTAGCACTGATTATCTTCTGATAGCTACGCACCAGTTGGTTTCACTCAGCCTGACAGTCTTGGTTCTTTGTTTAACCTTTCAACTACGAGGGCAGCGGACCAGCTGACAGAATGAGAGAAATAATTAGGGGAAATCTACCCCAGGCTTGGGAAAACAAAGGCAACATGGAAGTGTTTAAGGTCCTCTAAAAGAATACTATATAAAGCCCCAACCTGAGACCACTAGTATATTGTGCAGCAATCTAATTAACCTAAAACTTACAACATTGTTGGTCCAAAAATAAAGCAACGAACACAAAAACAATTTCAAAAAAGTATTTTATCATTACCTTTCAAACAAATTCTATTCAGCATTGTTTTCCGTGGACTCTGGCCACCCGTCTGCCACACATGTCCAGTTCGATGTTATCCCAGCCTTGTATTCACATGTACCCTTATCACAGGCTGAGAGCTGAGATACCTCTTCCCTGCCTTTCTCTCTCTCTCTCTCTTTCAGTGGAGGTTATCTGATGGGTCGCCGTGTTGACCCTATGAAATACGAGCGCTGGAGCTGACCGCGGCAGGGTCGAAGGTGATGCTGAGCGAGGGTGGATAAATAAACCGGGCCACTTCTGAAGCCCCTCGGCATAACGCCGAGCCCAATCCCCTCCTGCTCTTTGTTTCAGGCTGACGTGTGAAAAAGAGCACCCTTGGGTGGACCCTGCCTTTTATCTGCAATGTCCGTTTATTTTTTTCTCAGAAATAAGACTTTTTGACCACTAGGTGGAAAGGCAGAGATGACAAGTTTATGTGAACAGGGATTTAACTTGTGTCATTCTTCTGTTTATCGCTAAGTAGAAGGCCTGCATGACCTCCCCGCTTAATAATTAGCGGCTGACGTCAGAAAGGGGGTCGTTTTTGGGTCAAGTGCTTTAAAACGCAAAGGTGAGACTTCTCCCAGCATTTCTCAATGGGACAGAAGCATGTTTAATGGATGTCGCGGGCCATTGGTCAGCGAGAGGGAACACGGGTTTGAATTCTCTACTGTATAGTGGTCCACTCTCTTCCTGTTCATTTGACCTTTTTTTTTTTAACAGCTTTAGCGGTGAGCTTCAAATGATACAAGGCAGCCATTTTTTTTCCCCTAACATCTGTTAATCACAGACCGCGTCCTATTTATTGCCCTTTGTTAATGTCAAACTGGTTCTCATGTGCTCCTTTTCAGTTACTTTTATACCCCCCCCTCGTCCACAGAGAAAGTGCTAGGGTGGGAAAATTGAAGGGGATTAATTGCTGTAAAGCAAACCTGAGCATGGCGAAGGCTTTGGACACAGTATAAATCAAAGAGGATATACAAGGTAGAGATGTGGCTCAGTTGTCCGACCGAAGGGGGGACAAATGTAATATGCATTTACTCCCTTTATATCACACGGGGTCAGATAAACGTGGGTGATGGGAGAAGTAAACTGAAAAAGAGGCTACTAATGCCCCAAAACACCAAAAGATTAACTTTTACATTGTCTTCTGCCTAATAGATTCAATGATCTCCAACCGGAATCGCTGTCTGGGGGGGGGGGGGGGGGCCGGGCGGGGGGGGGGGGGGGGGCGGGGGGGGGTGGGGGGGGGGGGGGGGGGGGGGGGGTGGGGGGGGGGGGGGGGGGGGGGGGGGGGGG
>JAOYSI010051342.1:0-25757 GCA_025775065.1 Hiodon alosoides | reverse complement strand
GACCTCTACATGCTTTGTAAGTGGGAAAACCTGCAAAATCGGCAGTGTATCAAATACTTGTTCTCCCCACTGTAGAACTTTTGATAAACAGTGCCAATATTTACCAACCAGGAGCATTCCATGGTTTGTGTTTAAAAGGATTTCAAGACAATGACCGACAGTGATAGTACAAACGATCATTTTTCAAATCACATTTCCCTATCCCGTTCAAATCAACATTAGGGTTCCTGATCATTATCAGAGTTTATTAATCAAGTAATCAGCATCCTGGTAGGCTTGGATTATATGATGGGTGTTTAGAATTAAGTCTCTGAGCTTATTGAAGTATCCTGTTTATTCACATGAGACTTTATTTTAATCTTATTTTATTAAGCTTTTTTTTTTTTATATCAGTTTAGTTGTAATGATTCACTACAACAGCTTATTCATTGTAGTTAAGGTCCATTGTAGGTCCCCTGACTCATTTAGACTGCCATTAGACTGAATGTTTTAACTAGGTATTGTTGTGATGGTTTTCTGTTCATCAAATTTGCACGACCAAGACCTTGTTTCCCAACACCCACACAATTAAGGGATAACACCTTTCATCTCCATTTGACTGCATTTTCTTGGTATGTATTTACAATGATTCTGTCCACTCCCCCCTCCCTCCTTACAGGTTGAAGAGCGGGATAAACAACACACAAGCCGAGCCAAGTTTGCTGGACCAGTTTCCTTATCATTGTTATGGAGATTGTTTTGAATCCATTGATAAACATCGGCAGGAAGTAGACCAGTCTGGAGCTGTGCTGTGTTTAGTCAGCGCGATCAACATTTACAGGCAGGACACACACACAAACACACATACACACACAAACAGAAACACACACATACACTCACACACACACACACAAACACACACACACACCTTCAAGGCAATGCTCTGTGTGTGTATGTGTTGTTTCTGAGACGCTGGAATCACAGTCCTGGTTAAAATCCAGCTGTTGCTGTGACTCAGACTTCCATCCTTTTCCTGTCAGCCTAAACGGAATCATCCACATAGAACGCTAATGTCTTTTACGTTCCACTCCCATCAATTCTAGAACAATACAGATCTATGCACACAGAGTAAAGTGAAGGAAGAAAACCACCCACTAATTCTATACCATTTCCCAAAAAAAGCTAGTTTTTAAATGAGTTAAATAATTAAAGCATCAACTTCCCACAAAGGCCTTCTTTTTCATGATTCATGCACACGTTAGGAGCGACTTCATCCTTAGTTTCTGTTATGTATGTTTGGAATGTATTTTATTTGTTCTATATTTGCTGACTGGAACTACCAAACAAGAAAAGGAAGGTAGGTTAGAAATGTCATTTCAAATGCAGTACCATGTGAGAAACGGAAAGATTATTGGCTCAGGGACCTCAGTGGATAAAAGGAGAGTGATCAGAGGGCGGCTTTTTGGTGCCGTGTGGGTTAATTTCAGTGTCTCAGTCCAGCACACAGCTGGCCCCTTGTCCCTCAGACAAGCTCTCTTCTCTCTGCAGAAGCAGCAGCAGTGCAGGAATTACAAACAGCTCCTGGAATGAAGCATGCAGTAAACACTGTGTCTAAACAGAACCAGATGTCTGTTCGCCATGAACCAGGGCTCAGAAACCCCACACTGGGCAGAGCTGAAAGAGCGGTGAGGTCCTGAGAACTGGCCCGGTTTAATGGCTGTTAAACTGTCCACACAAACTATCACACACAGTGTCCACTCTGGTTCGAAGCCGAGGAACAATTCGGCTTCACTCACCGGCTGTAACATTTTGTCATTGGCTATGTGTCAGGTCACAATATTAGCTTTCATCACTGTTCTTTTTGTAATGTCCTCTTTTTCTATTCTGAAGTCTCATAAACAGAAAAGTGGTTATTAAAAAGTACATAATTTAGCATTTTGTTTGTAAGGATAATATTATTTAAATAATAGAATGTAATGGAAAATAGTATATTTTACTCAATTACCTGAAAAAGCTTGCTTTATCTTTGTCAAAAGAAAGCAAGTCAATCTGGCACTTGGCTTCTGAGACTTAGGTCTGGTCCAACCCATTCCTGAGAATTAGACCCAATGCCATTGGATCCAATTCTGGCTGGGACGGACATTAACATTGCTAGTCTTAGTCCAGAAAGAAGAAACCATAGAAACCGAATGTCAAAACAGACATGGAGGGACATAATCAGAGCAGTACCAAGGGCCAGAGGTCGAGAAAGAAAAAGAGAGGGCTCTGGGTGGTGCTGAAATTTTATTGCTAGCAAGAAAGTTGAATCAAAAGAGGTTGAACCTAGTCAGATCAGACCTTTTTTGTATGTATCAATTGTTCCCATTTAGTCTTTGTTCTAAGCAATGACGGCGGTTTCATTTCAGACTCCATAGAAGGTCACTGATTTAATTGCTATCTGATTGTGGCATTTCTACCACACTACAACTTTAAGACTAGAAGGGATAAAGAAAATAACATTACCCTAAAATTCAAATTAAAACTAAATGATTTTGAAAAATTAATGAGGATTTAACTACTTTTCCCACAAACATAAAATTGTTTTTAAATACTTTTAAATTTAGTATTGCATGATGCAACGTGGTTTGTGGACCCCAAATTTAAAATAAGAAATATTTTTGAATACTCAAATAAAACTCTCAACTAAAAATAGCTTAAGGGATGGGCTGTGGATTTCTTTATGCGATTTTGAAAGTGAGGAATAGCCCAACAATGTGTGTCTGTGAGGGAGAGATGTATCACAAGCGATTTGGTCCCTCTGCATCATTTTCTTTTTAAGACTGTTATCATAGCCCTGAGTGGAGACTTGGAGTCTACTCTAAGCTTTTGCCCGCCGAATTTGCCTATCCTCATGAAAGTATGCTGGAAGTGCATTTTGATCAACATGAGTGCCCTGGGTTTTTTATGCTGGTTTTATTGATATTTTTTGCGAGTTAAAAACAAAACATCTATAATATTTTCTCTAATCAAATCTTATTGGAAGCTGCCTTAGAATTAAAACACATTTTAGTTACTAATGGATATAAAACGCGTTGACACAAAAGTGCATTATAATCATATACTAAATGGCAGCAGCAAGCAATAGTTATGTTTAGTCAGTTCTTTAAAACAATCTCTGAATAAAAATGCTTTTTTAGTCAGTGTTGGTTGACAAAAAGCTAGCCAGCTAGTGATTATCTTATAGATTGTAATAATATTGAATGTAGTTAAGTCAGTAAGACCATGACAACTGCCTCGATGAGAGTAGCTCAGATGATCATGGTAAAAGGCCTCTGAAGCAGGAGATGGTGCTTGGCCCTTCCCAATGCTAGGCCCTTCCCGATTGACTCCATGGAGGACATCACATCAAGCCTCCCATCACAGACATCACAGACATCACAGACATCACAGACTTTCCTCAGGACAAACTGACCTGCTGAGGGCATCCACACCACCAGAAGTAATATTTCTTCTGGATCCACCTCACCACTTGACCTTTGGGGAGCCTTTTGAAGTCAGCACCGAGATAATGGTACCGGTTGTAATAATGACAGTGGGCTATCAATCTGTCCCATCTAATTGTAGCTCAGATGGTAGGTTGCTTGAGTGCTTGACTCTGTCCTTTTATTTGTACTGGGCAACAGCCCCTTAGCATTGGACCTTCACACTGGAGAAGTCCCAGTGTGGTAGGCACCTGTAGGCATGTCGCATGAAGGTTACTCATTGTTCAGTCAACCCAGCAGGTGCTCCACAGGATATCATGCTCTGCACTTCTTTCACCTTTCCTTGCACTATTACGACCAGTGCGTGGATGTACATTGTACAACTCATCAAAGCACTGGAGTCTCCTAGTCAGATGTCTAGTAATGTTGCCAGTTTTTTTTTCTTGGTAACTGATAAATGTAGTCAGTGTCACTTCTGGAGCACCTTTAAGGCAATGCTCTACCTATTTTAAGAATTTATGCAGGTCATGGCTGTCTGACCTGCCACAACAAAACACTCAGATTTGTTTTTAAGGAATTCCGCCAAATTTGGAGTTTACAAGCCACTGCTACTGTGTCTCACAATCATGCAGAGGGACTACCTACATTGCAGATGATGCAGCTCATTTAAGAAGGGTAGCAATGGCAAGTCAGGTAAACAAAGCAATGCCTCAGGGATCATTCTTCGGCTAGAGTTTGAAATCCTACCCTGCCATCCTACTAACAGTGCTCAGCCAGTTGAGCCAGCTGAGCCCCTCAGGAGACATGTACAGGTCAATTTGAGTAATACCTACAAGTATAGAACATATGTAAGACAGAACAGAGTGTATGTTAAGATAAGTAAACGAGACACTGAAATTTTAGTTTCTGACTCTGATTAGGTCATGTTAAAATGATGGGTCTGTGATGGTAATGACAGCCATGTGCATTGGGTGCATAGGATGTATTACTAAACTCTTGGCTTTCTGATTAGCTTACTATTATGATTCAAAATGGCACTGGGAATGTTTAGGACAGTGGGGGAAAAGAAGAATTCAGTAATATAACAGCTTTTGTGAACTTAAACAGAAAACTACCTTGAGTCAATAACATCATGGTTGACTGGTTAAAAGTGCTCTTCTAGAGCAGCATAAAACCTAATTTATTTCATGGGCGGAATGTGTCACTGCTGTGGCATTTTGATGGAATTAAGAGAACTCCCAGAAAAAGAAAGTTTGTAACAAACATCCCTTTTCTAAGGAAATGAAAAACCACAGGGGTTTCATTCAAGGCATACTCCACAGAACTGAGTAGGGATTTAAAATCAGCAACCCAAAATTTCAGAAACGAAGGTTATGAGGGCTAGAGTCTAATTCTCTTGTTTATCTTTACACTGAACACAGAGTTACTGTGAGGGCCAATGCCTAGTTTCACCCACCACAGTGCGGTTTGCGTCATGGTGTACCAATGTATTTATACACAGGCAGGATGGTGCTTATTAAATGGGAGTGGTGCTGCACTTAAATGGGATCAACTGTGAGCATTTGGTATTCATGTATTATGCTCTGTCATCATAGTTTTTACTTTGCTAGGGTTTCTGAACCAAACTGAGAAGTTACGGAAGCATCTTCAGGTTCTTCCCAACACTTTAAACAAGCCAATCTTAAAAACATGTTTCAGACCATTCAGACCATGTATCTTTAATTTCAGCAAGTTGTGCATCAAAATATTTTTAACATTAAACTTTTGATTTAACTTTAAAACAAAAAATTATACATTTTTATACTCTTACTTTTTTTAAATCGCTAACCGATACATCCCCTTTACTTCTTGGAAGAGGAAGGGGGGAGAGAGTGTTGCAGAATAAACAGGAAATGGGAATGGGTGGGGTGGCAATATGCAGTTCTCCAAAGGAAGGAGGAATGAAGGAAGGAGATTGACTGTCGTTCCTTGCAAACTGCTGAATGTGAGGGACAGCAGTGTAAACAGTCCTGTTTGTCCCTTGATCAGTCCTAAATTTGCACCCTGTACCAGAGTATATGAGAATTGCCACAGGGCACAAGTCATACTATTTGATTCTGTTCATAGGGCACAAAAATATGTAGTTTCCGAGATGCTACAAACCCAGGGCCGTGTTTTAAATTTCCCTACATTCCCTATATACAGGTGTATATCCTACTCTGTAAACTCAATAGCCACAATATTATTTGGACCACAGACACAGGAAATTGTATCATAGTTTTCGATCTATGGTATATTCTCAATATAGGATTGGGTGAAGGTAGAATTAAAGAGTGGGAAGAAGTATCTCCAATGGCTTATTACATGTTAAGGGAAGACCCTTTCATTGAATGTTAAAATGTATTTTTTCCCTTAAATTAGTGAATGGTAGTCCAACAATCCTAGACGAGCACTATGTTCTGACATTTTACCTTGTGAGGATCAATAAGCGAATTAATGAATCCTGGAATAATAAACTCACTTGAGGAAAACTACATAAGGGACCTGATAGGCATTTTTAATTGCTCTCTCTCTCACACACACACACACAGGCTATCTGAGATGACACATAGCATAACTGAAAAACGTGCATGTGAGATTATAGTTAATCTCCGTAAACACATGACTGGGCGAAAACCCAGTTTACAGTGTTGACATGAGCGGCACTGGCAGGTATTAATACAACACATGTGCCAACAGGGTATGGATCTTAATGTCTTTTGGATTTGTTTGTCTTTTTAAGAATTATCTCTTCTCTTTTTACTGCGTATGAAATAACATCCTTTCAGGTTTTTTTTTCAAATAGCAGTTCTAAGGGGAAATTAAAGTTACCAAGTTTTTGAGACAAACCTGTTTTCTGTCTATTGTTATAGGTTTGCCCATATCTTTCTCTGTCACGAACAAGGAGGGAATTTAGAATTAATCTAATGCACTTCAATTTCCACCAGGCTTGTCATATTAAAGAGACCTGTAGCCAAGACCACTGCACTCTGGAAATTTCATGTGATCTGTTTAGTCAGTCAAATGACAATATACATTTATTTAAATGTATATGACATCGGTCCATTTCCGGAAGGATGAGCAAGTCTATTTTGCAGGAACACAAAACAGCTCTTTCACAACCCCAGGCACATTTTAACCTTGGCAAGTTTCCTTTTTCCTGACAGTCTTCGCCATTTAAACTCATAGAAGGATTATTCCCATATTGACTAAAACGTAGATTTAAATATGGCCAATCCGGAACTGAGGTTCTGAGTTTGACTCATGTACCAGTGGTATGAACAGCCTACTGCGTGTGATGCAGTGCTGCCCTGTCTAACCTGTGTGTCAGGTCTGCATGTCCATGCCTGCCTGGGAAAATACATCACCTCTGAGAAAAGTGTCTACTCAAGAAGCAGCACGAAGAGGTGTCTTTCAGTAGAAGAGGTTCAAAGAGAAATGTTAGGGGTCAAAGTTTAAAGTCAGATCTATCTGCACGTCCTCCTGGAGGCTGTCCGTAATATATTTTTGGGAAGAAATTGATTAATGTAGTGGATAGAAAACGGAGCCTGATTGGATTAATATTTCTGAGCTGATGCTCTAAGTGTGTGCATGTTGAGATCTGTCTCTTGGAATGTTTATACCTGACAGAGTGGAATGTAATGGTGTTTCAGGTCTTTGCACTGACATGAATATATTCAAGTTGCTTGTTTAATATTCATGATAGAGTTTATCTTTGCAATGTGATTAAATTGTTTAAAACACTCAAAACAAATTGTGCCGTCCTGAGTGGCTTAGTCAGTAAGTGCCCATCCGAGCACAGACTGAGCCCTATGATCTGGATTTGATACACTTTAATCGAGGTCACTGATTGTGACAGAGAGAGAGAGCAGTGACAAGGGGGGGGGGGGCTCTTGGCTTGTCGAAAACAAGTGTCAGCTTCCCGGGTGCCTCCAGGCTGGCAATGCTATTGAGAGGGAAGTGCCTCTCCTCAGATCAGTGCCCAACCTCTCATGCAAAAGAAAGAAAAAATGTTTTTAAATGCTGTTCACCTCATAAACCCTAATATAAGAAAGAGCAGCTTAGTACGATATTGCGTAAAGTAAAATATAAATTAAAAACCAGAATGACATAATGGCTCATAAACAATTTTGGCACAAGAATTATGAATCAAGATGTCCACCAAAGCAAATTTTACAGCCATATGACTTTCTAAATTTCACTGTAAAAATGACAAAAACTCTTCTGGAATCAAAATCAAGTTATGTGCAAAACCTCTCTTTGAATAAATACTTTACTAAATATGATATAGTGGCCATGTTCAGCAAAAATCTCACTTTAAACAAAGCGTCCTGTTGTTATTACCCTAGGCTGTGCTGCATTCGTGCCAGCTAACCACAGCTCCACCATCGGATGTATGGCTCAGTCTGTCAGGAAAGATATAGGGTGAAATTAGACTTTAAGGTGACCTACACCCACTTGGTTAAAACCTCCATGGCTCCATGGCTGCAGGGGGCAACTATGCCGGGTGAATTGCCATGCAAGAGAGTTGAAGGGTGAGGTTCATTAGTCAGGGAGCATGAATCTTCCACACTGTCGGAGATTCCTCACTCCAGACACAGCGGAATTCCCCAAGGAGTTCTGGAATTTCTGCACCTGTGTAGCATTTTGGGAAGATTAAAGAGCCACCTACCGACATGGGGAGGGGACTTGGGGATTTATCTTTGAATCTAGCCATCTGATGAGCGTCATGAAACATGGAAATCTGTTCGCATGTGTTTTAAAGGTAGTCTTTTCTTTGAGTTGATTGAACAAATGAATCCTGGCTTAATAAATTCCACAGAACGGATGTTTGTCAGCTTTCTTTAAATACCCACCAACCTCTTTGCTAGGAGGCAAAGCTAAATAAGCTAAATTATGCCAAGAATGAGCTGGGTCAAGATCTGAAACAAAAACCTGGACACTCTCCAATGGGGAACCAAATGTAAAAGTCATGTCCGAATCCTTTATTTCACGTCAGTTTCACCAAATGTACCCATATTTATTTGTCTGGCACTACACTCCCTATTTAGGATCATAAATATATGATTTACATTTATACATTTATACAACATTTATACATTTTAAATAATGGATAATATGAGTGAATTTTAGTAATAAATGAGAATTAAATGACAAATATATTCTAAGCACGGGTATTCATACATTTGGAGAGACTACCTCTCTCCAAATGTATGAATACCATGAAAAAATGAAAACCTTTGCGCAGTTGATGCTTATCATGCATTTCTATAAAGGTTCAGTTGAATTCTTTTAGAGATGGATTTCTCCTGATAAATTACATGTACAACAAAAAATTGTTGTCCTTTACCATTGGAACCAAGCCAAAATGTAATGTAACTTTTGGTCTACAGTTACAGATGTCCACTGAAACAATGCATTGTACAGGTTTGGTTAGATTGTAGTAATTGATGTTCTCTCGCTTCACCAGATTCCTTGAGTTTTCTACAGATTGCTGTTGGTTTCCATTGCCCTGATATACAGAAGATACATGCAGACATTCTCATGAATCTCATGCATTCCATTCCAAGATCTATGCCTTCATGTACAAGTCACACCTGCCGTCTTTTCCTGCATACAGCTTTATGTGCTCCCTGGAAACCTGGCTGACCTTTTCTCAGAAAGCTGAGAATGTTGCACTACTGACCCCCACTTGATAATTCTGCCCGCTAATACAGTATAGCTGTTTCTCAGTGCTGCTCCCATTCGGCGGGCCGGCTTCCTTTACAGTGATAGGCAGTGCCCTCCAACTCATCCAGAACTCTGCTTACTTTGACTTCCTTGCCTCCATCCATTCGACATCTGGTCCTCCATCATATTCTTCCTTAATAACATTATTAAGCGCAGAGAGGAGTTTCCTTCGATCAGATAAGAGGCGTCGTTATCTAAATGTTGTATCTCCATGAGCAGTAGAATTAGGGTCCTCCTTGTGGATTCAGGCACCTTGCCAGGGGGGCAGCTGCCAGCCAGATTAAGGGGGAGGCTTGCCAAGGAAGGAGGGTGGTACCCAAGAAGGAACTCATCCAGGGTCCAGCCCCAGCTGTGTTAGCGTCTCCCCTCCACTCCAGTGTCCAGCCCTGCTGTGTTAGCCTTCCCCTTCCACTCCAGTGCAAAGCTCAGCTGAGTTAGACTCTCCTTGTGACAGGGTTTTTAGTTTTTCTTGTGCCTTGGGCTGGCAAAGCCAACAGCCCGTGCACAAGCATATCTTTTGTCCTGAGTGTGGATCTGACATCACACCACAATAGAAACACAAAAATCTTGTGTGGTGCTGGGTAAAACCCCAATACTGCACTCATTCTCTCCTTGTCTGAGAGATACATACGGCAGTCACTGGCATCAGGGGGTGGTGCTGAGAGATGCATACGGCAGTCACTGGAATCAGGGGTTGGGGCTGAGAGATACATACGGCAGTCACTGGCATCAGGGGGTGAGGCTGAGAGATACATACGGCAGTCACTGGCATCAGGGGGTGGGGCTGAGAGATACATACCGCAGTCACTGGAATCAGGGGGTGGGGCTGAGAGATACATACGGCAGTCACTGGCATCAGGGGGTGGGGATGTAGCTCCTCTTTATTGTTTTATTACTGACACAGGAAACAGCTTTTTTCAAGGGCCGTTGTAGTTTTTTTAAACAAAGCCTGACTCATTGAATTATTTTTTTATTTTTTTTGATAGACTTTGATTTACGTAAAGACTTGCAGAACGGAACCCTTGCGTAAGTTGAGGAGTGTCAGGATATTAGACTTTTTAAGTGGACTACGCATTCACCTCAGTTACACAATTTTACAACATGTATATTCATGAACATTACACAATTTTGTGTACTCATGTGGACATGTCTGTAGGTTTGGTATTTTTTGTAAACTGGGTGTTTATACACAACTCTTACTAGTCCCTGAATTGATGCTAGTTCTTTGGTTCATGTATATTTCCACAGAAATAAATAAATGCACTGCTTAAAATGAAACATTTTAATTATTTTAACACATTTCAAGGTTCGGATAGAGTTACACTTTTTTGAAAAGCGAAAACTTTAAAAATATAATAAAAATAAAAGCAGTAAAGACAAAGAAATGTGTGTTCCATTTCTAACAAGTAGAAGAAGAAAAAATCTCAGACAACAGAGATTTTTATCATTACAATTGCAGCCCATCGGTTCTGTGTGAAGACTGGCTGATACTCCACTGAGGCCTGAGATTTAAAAGACAATTGTCTTTATGACACAATATATCAGTGCAAACAGTGAAACAGCGTGGCTCTCATCTTTATAATGGAGCTAGTAAGCTTTTTTCCCCAGTAGGCAAAGCCTTTGCTATGTCTGCCTGAAGCGCATACCAGAGGATATGCTCTCGTTTGTTTTAATATCACTTAGAAGGTGGAGAATTTTATAAAAATTCAAATTTTGATTGTTACTAATGTGCTGTTCTTCTTACCCAATCTTAAATTGAGCACCTCATGGTATTTGAAGAGAGATGGGCAACAATAATAGGTTGTTTTTAAAAAAGGTTGTTTAGTTATCGTTCATTGGGCCACATAGTGGTGCTGAAGACTGCCTTTAACTGCCTACTCAACTGGGAGGTTGAGCTACTTCAGCCTTCAAATCTGGAAAGAATCAAGTAGGAAACTTCCAGAGTAAGAGTAATCATTGTGGTCCCTCATGTATGCTTTCGTTTTTAAATGCTTCATGGCCTGTCTCTCCTGGGTCTGGCACACTGCAGCCCTGAATTGGATAAGAGAAACAAATGTTAAAATGTAATGTAAATAAGATGTAAATAAAGGTTAAAGGCATGTCACTTTTTTCTTAACACAGCCATCTGAACACTAATAAAAAATAAAATAAAATAAATATATTAATTAAACTATTGCATACCAATTTACTTAATGTGCTACCTTAGCATGATATTGTGTTTATAATTGTTGTTAAGGTTTGATTCAAGAAAGTCTTTTTCATTGTTTATTTTGTGACATTCTTACAAAATACAAAGATTTGAGTTGAACTTTAAAGGGTTCATTTATCCATCTTCCTCCAGAATTCTGCCACCATGTACTACCATGCACTTGCTCTTGTTTGTCTCCAGTGGACAGAGAGGTTCAAAATTCAACCTTTACATGCATAACCCCTTAATGACATGACCCCTGACCCATGGTGGAAATGCACACCAGCCAAGCATGACCTAGAAGTAATGTGATTGCTATCTGTCAACCCCATAATAAAGGGAAGAGCAATTAAAGTTAGGGTTGCGTCATTCTGACAACAGTATCTAGCTAGCCCTATTTAAATTATCAAAATTAATTAGAGGATTTGCTGACTAATTTTACTTCAACATTCAAATTGTAATATACGTGGGTAATGTTTCATAATCTAGGTTTGAGTAGTCTGGGTACTCTGGTGTGACTAGGATACTACCAAAACATCCTAGCTGCTCTGTGTTGTGAAAAGCATGGGAAAACTCTATTCTTTCTTATTCTCACAATGTTTTGGAACAAATTGCCCTGAAGGTTGCTTCCATATAAAATTATCGACTTATGTCCGAGTCTTGTCCGTTATGTTGTTTCACTAAATTGTGATACAAATATTTAATGTTGTAGCTTGCGAGAACATTGCCACAAAACACAATGTGACCTAAAAAGCCACAATGGTGGTCCTATGGTCGGAAACTGCTTGTTGACAAGAGAAGTTGATGGAGGCTGACCAGTCTTGTACAGGGTTGACTGACGGGATACCGTCCATCAAATAATAGCGAAATAACAGCAAAGAGGTATATTGGAATGCACAACTAATTGTACTTTACCACGAATCGGGAATGGCTGCAGTGGTCTACTGATGAAACTCAGGTCTTGCTGTTTCACAGTGATAGGAGGACCTGGATATGGCAATCCATCCGGGTGTCAACAATGTGGGCTGTAGGTGCTTTTGTATGCAGATTTACATGTTTCCCAACTACTGTTCTGTTTTGCTTTTACTAACCCTATTTACTTGTTTTTACAGAATATAAATAAATAAGTAGGAACTTCTGTCGAAAAATAACTAAAGTGACTATCAGTCCTCTAAAATAACCACCCATCATAATGCAATATTCTGCAGTATATTCGCATTTAAATTCACAATTTGATTATGTAAAATTATCGGTCATTTTGCAAATTTTTCCACTTTATTCTGAAATCTTAGCACACATCAAGTTCTAACCAGCAAACTCACACTTACAGGATTATAATGGGCAAAGATTTGTCCAGTAAACGCAAATAGCCATGATTATGAACTGTGAGAGACGCCCCAGTGAACCAGTGTCATTAATGTAGTTTCCATCATTGAAACTGCAAAAACAATTACTATTTTATTGATTATTTTTTCAGACTAAAATTTAATTTACACATTTTAGCTTATAGACTAGTAATTTTTATTTCTCATCTGCCTTCCCTTAAATGAGATGGCTTTCATGACATTGACAATTGTGATTATGTGGGACCCAATTAATACTGAGAGAAAATCCAGAGCCAAAGTGCCAGGGTGTGTGGCTCAGCATCTGCATACTCAACTAACCATCTCCATCTGAGACTTTGTCCCATTAGAAAAGGAATAAGTAATCTGTTGAGGGATGATTTACAGTGACTACACATAATGAGTTTATTCGAAAAGTGAATTAGAGCTATTCCTGCCATGCATCCTAATGAAAGGAGTCATAAAATTCTTACCCCTCAGGCCCTCGTTTAGGTAGAGCAGTTTTATGCGTGTCCTTCAGTTTGATCTGGACCTCACCTCATAACAACGTGGTTCCGATCTATCGCATGCTGGCAGTTAGTTGGCTCAGTGTGGTTAGTCAGCACATGAGAAAATTACCCTTACAGGAATGGTGAGGATAAGAAAACAACATTTGTCTCTAAAACAATCGTTTGCGTTTTCTTTGCAATACTTATTCTTTGGTTCAACAGTATTTGAATTTAATACTCTGGACTGGTTATGGATAGGATTCGAGTGCTCAGTCCATTTGAGTGGGAAGTCCTACACACATACATGATCTCAGGAAACAAGTTTAAAACAACAAAAATAACTATAGGATAAAAATGTAATCCTCTTTCCAAGAATCACACCTGACCTAGAATTTAAGTCAGCTTCTCTGATGACTTCAGTCTGCTTTTGATGTTTGTTTTCTTTTTCTAAGTCCACTCTTGGGAAGGACTAAAGGATAAACAGTCCATAAATAGAACTTATAGGGGTGTAGTGGTGATGTGAAAGTGCACAAACTCTGGCCTTCATGCACCCCCATAATATGCATAGGCCTCCACAAAATACAAGTTGATATGCACAAGAGCCCTGCAATTAACAGATCCCAGAGCTGTGAATCAGAGCCTCCTGACAAAGCACTGTAATCAGCACCTCGAAACCCTTGTAATTAACTCGTAATGATGCTATCTTCATTCAGAGGGGATGTCAGGGCTATCCTGAAATAGTTTAACCACTCCTTTCTCTCTAAAACGCTTGAATACCCTCCTGAGAGACACCAGTTTTAGACTTTGCTGCCTGATGTCATTCATAGGTTCGTTCCCCCACTTCCGAGTAAATGGAAGTGTAGTGAGAAGTAGTGACACGTGGGTTCAATATCATTTAAATACCAGGTACCAGGGCTCATTTGCAACATTAATCCACTGTTGTATACATTGAGAAACATACCTCTAATTTAATTCTGTCTAATTTAACAGAATTTGAACAGAAACATTGTAATCACAAAACAGAATACAATACAATCACAGAACCAAAATTGATCAATAAAACTTTATGATAATACTTAATCCTCAATAATTACATGTGCCTCCTGGCTGTTTCAAAAGTTGTTAATGATACATATTCATTATGATGTTAAATTAAGTAATTTTTCCCTCCGACCCAGTTATAAGCTGAATTTTATACAGGACTAAAACCATAGTGTCCTTCACAACTAGAAAGTTTCTCTGCTAAAGATAGGACCTCCCCAAAACACTGGAATATATTTTACTGAGACCGCCTGGAATTTTCAGGAGTCTAAGTGTCACTACAGATGCCATGCCAAACTACTGTCATGGTCGAAGCCCTAGTTATTTTTAATTTACCAACTGAAACTCTCCATCATTTGGTTGACATGCATCCAGACTATCCAGAACAATTCTGGCCATCCACCATTTAACTCTGCTCCTTTTTCTAATTCTACTTTTCAACAATACCCTCCCTTTACTGGCTCCCTGCAGCAACCGGTAGTCCTTTGCATCTTCAGTTAGGGCGATCCAGTATTTAAAGCTGCCATTTAACTTTGGCAGTGCGAACGTTTTGGTGCGATGGACTCATGTCCCATCCTGGGTGCACATTGACTCATGCCCTGTGTCTGCTGGGTTAGACTCATAGAGACCCTAAATAGGATAAGTGGTCACAGAAAAATAATGTGCAGTAATTAAAAAACAATGCATCTGTAAGGGGCTTTCTTTTATAGGTTCTTACAGGTACTATAACTGCTGTTTATAAAATAAAAACAATAAATGTCCCTTTAATTGTCCATCTTCTCACAACAGAAAATAGGCTTGATGTCTACCTCTGAGATAAGGCAAGCTGCCCAACATCAGTGACCCTGGCCTCTTTCCAGCTCGATGTCAGGATCTAAAACTATGACATCTGCCCTGGTCAAGGGGGGCTCTAATAAGGTTTAGAGGTGATCACGGCCAGGTCCCCATCTCACCAGGCAAACACCCCAGCAGCTTTTACTCCACCATCAGGAGACATGTCTCTTGCATTCTTCCTGACCTCTTATCACTGCGCCTTCACAGCAGGCTTTCGACTGAGCGAGTGAAATTCACAAACCCTGCGAAACTGTTGAAAAACATTTTCTTCATGATCCTAGCCGCTGTTATCTTTCCCAGGAGAACCAAGAGGTCTTAACTCAGGGAGGGGGTCCCACAGCATCAGTCATTAAACTTAATCAAGGTTGAAGTGATTCCTCATATCGAGGCAAATCTTCTTTAGCTTATAGAGAAGTAGCTTTGACATAGAAACAAATTGAACCACTACTATCTTCTTAAGCTCTCTGCACCGTAGCACATGATTATGTGCAGTCAAGTTAAAACATTTGTGAAAAGCTGTTAATTGCATATTCTATGAAAAACTAAATGCGTTATACACAGTGTGAGGCATTAATGTAATTGTTTTGACTGATTTGTGACTGATTGAGGCAGCAAGTGGGGGGACCTCTGTGTTAGTATATCAGGTAGCAGCACCTGGTCTTGGGTTTCACATTAGTAATTAAAGGGTTAGACCTGCTGGATCACATTCCTCTGGAGCTTTCATTTTATTTCCCTGTACTGAGTAAAAAAAAAAGTCTTATTGTTCTTTTCTGTTTAATACACACATAACAATCTCATTAATCATTTGTGGTAAGGTTGACAAGGCCCTCATATTCTAATAATCATGGTAACCAAAATTACATTATTATACCCATTTAGTGTCTTTTTTTGCATTTGAAAAAATCTTTCCACTTTTCCATGTCTTTATTCTCATTTATTGAGTTGTTCTGAATGCAGCTGCTATGATCCCTACTAGACGTAAAAAATATGATCACATCACAGCAGTGTTGGCTTCATTACATTGACTGCCAATAAGGCAGCGGGCTGATTTTAAGTTACTTTTGTTAACTTTTAAGGTTGTAAATGGGCTAGCTCCCTCGTATCTAACAGATATTATAGTCCCGTATGTCCCATCTAGATTACTTCACTCACAAGAGGCTGTGAATCTGTATACACCAAGAATAACCAAATCAAAATCTGGAAGAAGAGTATTTGCATATAGAGCTCCACAACTATGGAATAGCCTCCCAACATTTGTGCGGGAATCGGACACAGTCTCTATATTTAAGTCGAGATTAAAGATTGTATCTATTCAAATTTGCATATAGTGAATGGGGGACTGTGACAGTGAAGTGATGGTGGCTATTAGAAATGTTTTGATGATAAGAACCATTCCTGTTGTCACACCATCATTGGTGGTTCCCCCTAGTTGGCTGGGTTCTGCCTTTGGTGGGGCGGGATGGGTTCATTATAATTATACATTATATTAAGTTGTGACCTTGTCATGGGGTATAACACAGTTAATGCTCAGTACCTTAGCTAAACGAGAACCTGACTTTAGAATGTTGCGTCCCAAAAAGAGAGAGCCGCTTTGTATCTGCAGTTGGGTCTGGGATAAACCTAGTAGCTTGGTGTGACACTGTTAGTTTCAAACATGAAATTCCTATTGGAAATATAAGAAAATAAGGCAAAGAATTGCAGAGGGCAGGATGGGGAAGTATTATTGTCAGACAAGTACTTACACATGTTAACCATGCAAAATAAATCAAGCAAAAATACACCACGGTTATAATTACCTTGTAACCCACCCATGCAATGAATCATGACATGATATTACTTCAGTCTTAGAGCGTGGACAAAAATTCTGGTCCAAAAGGTTCTCTTTAACCTCCCTCCAATATGTCTCTGAATAACACTGTCATTTACACCAGATTCACCAAACCTTAAACCCTGTGTGTATGGCTGTTTGTGTGTGTATGTGTGAGTCTGTGCGTGTGTGTGTGTGTGTGTGTGTGTGTGTGTGTGTGTGTGTGTGTGTGTGTGTGTGTGTGTGTGTGTGTGTGTGCGTGTGTGCATGTGTCTGTGTGTGTGTGTGTGTGTGTGTGTGAATGTGTTTTCATTTATCCATCTACAAAGGCTGATCTAGGACAGGCTGATCTATTTTCTGCATTAAAATTCATACATTTGAGCAAGACATATCTTGTTTATTTGTCATTAAAGTCTATCATTACAAACATAACATCAAAACAATCAATTATAAAAATGTATTAAGTGAAATCCATTTTAAGCTATTTATTATTTATTATTCTTTTATTATTCTCTTCTGGGGCAAGTAGGGGACATGTGGACACATTGAGAGAACCAGATGTGCACAGTGGGTTTATTTCATTGCAGTTAAGAGCCAACACCGGTCTTTCTATTTTGGCAACAAAACTACGTTACCATGGATGCAAACGAACCAGATCAGCTCCGAGCGAAGGGTCTGAATAAACATTTTCCAGGACGCCCCGGTCATGCAGAAGACTGTCCTTTTTCTCCGGTCTTCGCGCCCTTGACTGTGTACCCATCATTCTTGCTTGTCCTCTCTCTGCCACTGACAGTTCACCCTCACTGGCCCTGCATGCTCCCTGAAGTCAACTGAACTAAAGAACCGGGGACATCATGTAGAGTGCCCAGAACCTCTTCTTCTCATTTCCACTTTGTAGCTACGAAGTTTGTTTTATTCTCTGTAAAATTTAATTAGAGATCACCGCAAACTACTCAAAATCATTTAAAAATGGATTACTGTGATTAGAGCCACAAAAAGTTAGGCCCGAGTGAGTGACAAGACTTTCAAAAAGGAACCTCCTTGTTTTAAACGTTAGTGGTTTCAGTCCTGGCTGTAGTGCATGCGAATTGCCAACAGCACAGAGAATGTGGGAAGAAACATGTGAATAGACAGAAGTCTTACGTGTAAACCAAAAGGTAATGCTGAACATCTATGTGTTGTGAATGACATATCAGTGTGTATAATACGTTTTTATGTTTCACGTGGGCAACAGATTTGTACAAGGAACGTTTAACTGGAACCACGAGTACTGCCCTTGTTGCATCTTTAATGAAACAACTTTTATACAGCTTCAGATGTTCCTATAATCTTTTTGTTTTTTTTAGAACCTATTGAATTATAATGCTATCTGGCTTGTATAAAATCTTTCCACAGCATTATTTTAGGGATTATGAGGATCAAGAAAACATTGAAAGACTGCTATGGCCAACATCATTACGTGGCAGGTATCGGATCACAGTTGCTTGTGAGGTGCACGTCCTGCTCTATCGTGTTCTTAATGGTGATTTGCCGAGCAAGAGAACTGAATTTTTCATTCTTAGAGGATACACACCCCAGGGCTGTGTTACAATATGCATTCTTGTGTTCTGTGCACTCTTATAGTAACAACAACGTTCTTCAAAGAACAATAAAGAGTTGACCGACGCTAAATAATCAGGTGATTTATGACATACAAATTTGAGTAATTATGTAACTGCCATGCTACACTAACTTAGACAAAAAGTTTCACTAATACTAGTTGTTTTAAATACTAGAACTCTAGGCTTACTTTAAGTATACATGTATTACAAGAGCAAAGACTATTATTTATAAAACACAACTTTTTGTTTATTTTTGTGTCCAGCTTCAGAAGAAACAAAAAGATTGCTCTGACAGTTGCCCAAAAAGTTTCCACTGATTGCATGATGTCCTTTTCAATTGTTTAAGGTTTAACCAAGATGTCGGGGACACCAGAGAATCCAGGATCCATAACAAACATAGCCTTAAATTCCATTTCACCTTACACTTCACTCTCACTCATGAACCAAGAAACAAAATCCAGATCAAATAGCGCAGATGTATTTCTGCTGAATGCCTGTGGTTTGAGAGAACCCATTTGGCTGCAGGCTGCAATGACCTAGAACCCTTGCAACATTAGAACATAATAACAGTGTATTTAACTGAAAATATGAAAACTAAATTTCCTGTGCCTTGTTATTCAGGATTCAGTTTCAGTATTTCAGGACTGTGCCAGTTCTGTTACATTTGATGTCTACAGCATCCTTAATCTACTCTGCAAAACAACACTTTAGAACACACAAGAAACACATGTTCTAATATTTTATTTTAAAGTCCCATTAAAAGATGTGAACAGCCATTTTGTTCTGTCTTGCTTCTCCAGATCAAAATGGAGTCAAATCTATATCGCAGCATCCATTTAATTATTCCCGGTTTGAAATAGTACATTCCATGCAATCCTGTCCACATATTGATATAGCCACTGATGATTCATATGACAATGAGCAAAAATGACCCTCAAGCCTAGAGAGCAGAAAAGAGCTCCAACATGAGATGCCCAAATGTCTCTTAGATCAGAAATAATTGAAGAGCCATGTCCAAAACAAGCTGTCAAGTTTTGCACAATAGATCCATTAATGTTAGGAAAACAGTACCGCAGCAGAGAAAAAACAGAAGATTCTGATGTTTCTGCCACTCGTGGCTGGTTACCTAGGAGTAGGCAAGACATTTCCAATGGATGTTGTTAAAAACACGGAGCAATTCTGAGGCAACATTGTCGACCTGTGAGTTTCAAAGGAGGAGGAGAAAAACAGGAATTATCCAAGGACTCGACACACACAGTTATGTTTCTTACCTTTAATACACAACCAGAGACTTTGTCCATAACCCTTCTGTTCACTAAAACATGCAGTTTGTTGTATGACTTAAAGTACATAGCTTTTCAATGTTTGAGATGTGGACCAAGGTTTTTTCAACTTGATTTATTTTATTATGTTGAATTTTGCAATGTGGCTAAGCAACCCACACAGTCCATACATTTAGCCGAGTGTGGGGGGAAAAAATCACAAAATTTGTATTTTGCTTGTGGTCTGGGTCTCAGAGGTGGAAAAAGTGAGTTAAGTTCTAGTTCCCCAGTTTGATTTGACGGAGGGCTGTAATTCACTATATAATTCACTCGGTTTTTGTCTTCTTCCAAGCCAAACTGCAAATGCAAGGGCTTTCTCTTTACCCCATTGCTACTACCAGCACTTTTCCATCCCTGTGTCCCCCGCCGTAATTATAATATTTATTGGGGGGGGACAAATCCCCCCAATATTAAAATATGCTCAAAATGTCCCCCCCAAAATATTGATATAAAAAATATAAATAAAAGAAAAAGGTGCTATTTGGCAGATTTGGTCCCCCTAAATGTTGACTCCATCGCCATGTCCCTGTTAAATATCATACAGCATAAGGAGCAAGTGAGCAAGACGAGGGCAGCGTGCTCTTGTTTAGAGACTCAGCATTCAGTGGACTCATGGGACTCTTGTCTCCTTGGTGATTTATGAACAGGGTTAGGGTGACCTGGTGTTGCACTACAGTAAATTCACTCTTTCTCACGCTCAAATATGCAATCACAGATTGCATGTACTCTTCGACAGGGAGCTTACTGTAATTAGAGATATTATGCTATATCTAATAGAATTTCCTAAGATTAAAATACTGTGGTACACGTTATTTTTAAGCAAAGAGATTCAATTAGAAGCACCCTTGTTGTGGTTTGGTTGGTGGTTGGTGGTTGGTGGTTGGTGGTACCGGACGAAAGACTAAATGGTACATAGTGAAATTAAATGGGCATTTTACAAGGACGTTATAATTCAAACTCATGTTTACAGAAAGCCAAAAGAAAACAGAACTTGTCCCCTTCTGAAAATGGGGAAATTAAGGGAATATTCAAAAACAACAGAGAACCTGATTTTACTGCTTCCGGCTTTATACAATACAACTCAGAGTGGATAGTAAGTAGGAAACATAATGAAGGACTTGTTGATGCTTGTTGGCTTTGTAAACAATACTGCACGAAAACTACAGAGGGCAAGCCTTCCTTAAAAGCTGCTCCTTAGACTGACAGATAGCCTATGGGAGGCTACTCAAACTGCAATAATAGCAGTGGTTTGAGACCTCTCCTGAACACCTCTCTTTAAACCTTTTAAAGACTTTTGTATGAGAGTGATGACCAAGTGAATTAAATTCTTAAAGTGTAACATTACCGGGTCTAAATACCACAACAAAATGGCTCTGTAAATGGTTCTTGAAATGGCGGCCCATAAAGCCAAAGCAATATTTACAAATGACTCATCTTAACATGAGATGAACCAAAATTTTCCAAGATTAAGAACTGTGATGCATCAGCGTAGGTCTTTACCATGGGCCTTTTGTTATGCAAACTGAATTAATCTGACATGTCACATTTCCTTGGTGTTTTGAGCATCCTCTAGGAATAAACTGATACTCAACACATATCGCAGAATCATTTAACACTGGTAATGTAATTAAAATATTAGGATTTAATTATTGTGTTACATAATATCCCCACCCGCTGTTTAGCAGCGGTATTACAGCGCATTCCACAGTTGTGTTGACTATAATCCAGAAATAAAATCCCTGTTATTGGATTTCTTATGGTGAAAACATTCTAACTTGTCTTTTCATCGTTACAATATTTATTTTAACTAAAATTGCCCATCTAATATTGAAAATTGTTAATGAAAATTCTGACCTATTTTACTGGGAAATAATGTACCAGGTTTCATTAAAAATGATCCATACATTTGTATTCTGATTTTATTTATATTGGCTTTTGTTGCCCATTTTATTTTTAAATGAATAATGAAAAAATAATAAATTACATCGAAATTAAATTTAAATGTATTATTCTTTCAAGATTGTAATGTTTTATACTAAAGTTATATCTTCTTCTGTTAAAATCTGTTACATGAGTAAGCTTGACGTGGTTTCTGCACCAAATATGCAGTTTTGGAGAAATAAGCAAGCAGATGGCTACCCTATGGAGATTTCTACAGGGAGCTTAATTTGATCTGGATAGCTAAACTCACATGGTGAGTTAGCCTGTCCACCTCTAACAAAAAAAGGAGTCTTCAGAAAAACACATTTAACAACAAACTTATATGTATACCGGTTGGATGTTGAATAGTATCTTTATTTAACAAACGTTTGTTCATACCACAAGGTGTAAAGCAAGCAGTCAGTCGTGAGTTATGTTCTTTCCAAATGAGGTAAGTACAACAGTTGATCTGAAAGTAAGGATGGGGGACTACGGGTCCTGTCAGTCAGCCACCATCTCATCAATTCTGCCAGATTAAGACAGAAAAGAGCAGACTTAATGTTGGGAAGGCACCCATGGATCCTCACAGATCCATCTTTCCTAACACAGCACCATTGGTGTAGTGTCAAAGACTCAAGCAAACAAAACTTCTGCGGAGTATTGAAAATCTAGCAGCTAAGACACATGGTACAAATACATGAATACAGAAATTAGAGAGACAAGCTGTAATGGTGTCACTTGTGATTTGAGTCCCCAACAGTGCCTTGCTGTCTTCTGTTTCCATACAGAATCTTTTTTTAACTCAAAACATCCCATATTCATTATGCTAGAAAGTTACTCCCCAGCTGCAAGAGACCCCTTATTCATTTAAGGAGGTAGCACTCCCAGTTTGTGCTATACCATCTCTAATATTGTAAACAGAATAACATGTTTTAGCTACTTGCTACAGTATATGACATGTGTCTGTCCATTGTTTTCTCTTCAGAAGGATATCACAGTTCTGAGTGAACTTCATTCAGCAGACTCTGCTGATGTTCCAAAAAGGGAACAGAACAACGCTGCAAATCTAGAGCAAAGGTGTCACCCGCTCTTCCTCCATAACATGCTATAGATAGCCGATGTTTGTAAGTGTCCTAGTCTTCCCTTACACAGAAGGGACAGTGTCTGAATGGCTGGAGCTCCAGCCAGAAACACTGCAGAAACGCAGCAAATGAACCTGGCGGTTCTCTAATACTTCAAATATTATCGTCAAAGACATTTTGTTGCAAGATTTTATGTTCTTGTTTTGTGTTAACTGTGTCAGGTAAAAGAAACCAAAGTAAAGCTACATACCAATCAGCAGACAAAACTAATTCCCATCTAACCCAAATGTGAATGAAAGAAATTCTCAAAATACTCACATACAAGACAAAATATTGTTAAGTTGACACTGCATGTAACACAGAAAAATTAAAAGATGTCTTCAGAATTCAAATAACTATTTTAAACACTCTAAAAAATATGAATTCAATTTAAATAAATAAGGGCATGAGATTTGCTACTTATCTAAGACGATGCTCGTGGCTTCCTTTTGGAAACCCCCAGACCCCAAAGCTGGAATAGCTGCCTACATTGCTTGAGAAAAACAGCATGAGGAGGGTTAGGGCAAGCACCGTCTTTTTTATTTTTTTAATAGCCACACATTTTAATCTCTGCAGCACTCTTTCTCCCCAAACTAAAAGGTCACCATGTTCCTCCCACGGTCATCAACATGCCGGCACGCAGAGATGGGGACCTCTATTCAAATCAAATGAATGCTTAGATTAGTGCCTGCAAAACAGCAGATAAGCACTAAGTGAGTGGCATGTGAATACGTCAGAATAACAAGGTTTCTGTGAGGCAAGAGGAAAGCATGCTGGTAAATATATAAAAGTAATTAAAATAGCCAGAACACAAAACAAACCAAAGATTCCCAGAGGACACCGCAAAATAAATGTCCATTGTCGGTTTTGGAGGGATCATATTAATGGGATAAAATAAATATAATAAAGAACTACAAAATCAGTTATACTACATATAATAACCACATCTAACCTCAAAAAAATATGCTAACATCCATAATGAATTTGGTCGCCTGTCCTTGGGAGAGTGTGCTGGTGATGTGCACAATGGGACGGTCTGGCAAGCACTCAGAGAGGCCGATAGAAAGAAGACAGGAAGCACAGACGGCCAGCCACGTCGCCTCCCGAGTGGTCACGGCTGCTGCTCCGTTTCAGGCTCCTCCATCACTCCTCGCCATTTGGGGATGTCTGCTGTTCTAGGTGTCCTCTTCCTCGTGTGTGTCTAGGACCCGCCGTCGCAGAGTTTCCTCAGGGAGGCCCTCGTGGGCCCTCGTGGGCTCCTGGTGGCCCTCAGGCACACCTCTTTTCTTCCTCCAGACCTCCTCCTGCTCGCCCTCCTCCTCATCCTCGTCATCTTCGTCCTCCTCCCCGTCTGCCTCATGCTCATCCTCCAGATGCTTCATTAGCCGAGCCTGCTCCAGAGCCTGTTTCTCTGTAAACCAGTGTTACAAACAACATTACACACAGCACAACAATGTGGTATTTCAGTGCAGCTTCTGAGTAATACTGATTTATACAACAATGGGGTTCTTTTAGCATGGACAATTGTAGGGAAAGGTAATTCTCTACATTCTCTAAATTCATAGCTTGGAATTGCACTTACTCTGGTAATAGTTTTGTGAGGTGAATCGTCGAGATGGGAAGACACAGTCAGCAATAAAAACCAGGATCTAGAGAGGGGAAAATCAGTGAAAAACCAGTTGAACCAGAATGTGTAGAAGTAGAAGAAACTAAGCCCAAACACAATAGCACTGTAACCCAATGGGTGGGCAGAGGCCTTTCAGCCCCAGTTATGTAACTTGAATTTCGATTACTTTAACAGTAGCTCTATGGGGAAGTGGACTTTTCCTCAACAGGACAATCAGAGGTGACACATCCACTTTTAATACTTCTCAACATGTTTCAATGTGCACTCACCAATCCCAAGGCCAGACCAGAGAATAGGGTAGCTAGGGCAAAGATGGCATATGAACCCCACACTGGAATACCCATCTGCTCAGTGAGGTAGCTGTGGCAGTGCTAGAGAGACAATGGCAAGGATAATTATTTATTTTGCCATTTACTTATTTATACATTATAAATATTGATGTTATTGATATGGTTATAGAGCACAAAGGTACACCTGCAAAGCTCAACCTTGGAACTAAACCCATGATCTGTATTGACCACTGAGTGGGATTTCAGAACCCTGCATTTCCAGAGCAAATCTGTACAATTCAAATAGCATCATTAAACCACTGTTAATCAGTGCTTTCTCCATTCATTAAGTTCAGCACATTTCTGATTAGTCTGATGAACCATTTGTTATTTTTGTGTATAATCCATACACATAATAATACATAATTACCCATTACAAATGACAATGTGGTGTAGTTTGCTGAAACACTCAACTTCTGTATTCCTTGTCAACAGCTTCTCTCCAAGACATGTTTATAATCTGTATCCATTATATATACATCAGTTTGTAGTAACACAAAGTCAGTATACATTAGCACAGGCCCACTAACAGTAAGCAGAAAAGCTATTAGCAGATGGTTGAGGAATCTAGTTACTTTCTCTGTTGGCCATTTTTGGTTCAGATTCATACTACTTTTAGAATAAGTATTAACGCAGCCATTGCCTCAATCATTTATGAAAAAGCATCACTATATCTGAAATGTTGAAAATATACACCATATGGGCAAAAGTATTGGGACACCTACACATTACACCTACAGGAGCTTTTATGACATCCGATTCTAAATCCATAGGCATTAATATCAAGTTGGTCCCCCCTTTTCCTGCTATAACAGCTTCCACTCTTCTGGGAAGGCTTTCTACAAGATTTTGGAGTGTGTCTATTGGAATATTTGCCCATTCTTCCAGAAGAGCATTTGTGAGGTCAGACACTGATGTTGGATGAGAGGGCCTGGCTCGCAATCTCCG
>JAOYSI010051331.1:0-20657 GCA_025775065.1 Hiodon alosoides | reverse complement strand
GTTCTGCACTTTGTCAGCACAAAAACCTAACATTAACACACTATGATTGCGTTTAAAAGTGAGCCCTTGGTTGAGGGTCAGACCTAGGTTTTCACAGGAGACTTAAACATGTGGACCTGCTCCTTTCCGTGAGGGAGCCTGGTTTCCAAATCGTTGCACGCTTCCCAACCAGACGGGAGGGAAAGCCAACGAAACTGGGAAGGACTTGCTGCTTTGAACTTCAGATATAACACATGGACGCTGTTTACTTGATTCGTGGGAAACCTGAGTTTCAGCCTGAGGAGAGGTGTTAGTACCACAGGAATGGCCTAACCGCCATGAGAGTCGCCGAGAACCAAGAAGGATGTGACCTGCATGGTCCTGCTAAACCACTAACATCTAAATTGAGCCACTGATTCAATTCAACCGCGACCGCTTCTGTGCCTTTAATACAGCACCAGGTCGAAGTTGTCTGTGAATTTTGCAGGTTTTAACCAAATGAATTATGATTGCAGGTTAGCTGACTGTTAATTTATTGAAATGCCAGTATAGTAGAACTTTAGGATACGACACATACAACACTACAACACTTCCTATGAATTTATTATTATTATTATTATTATTTTTACATCCAGCATTTAGGGTTTGCACCTTGTTTATTTGCACATGCCTAGCAGCATCTTCCTGAGTATCTCTCCTTTTAAGACAACGTTTTTTTATTGAATTGCTTTTTCTAAATTTCAAAAGGAACATCCAAACAAATATCGTTCTCGGACTAATCTCCAAAGGTAAAAAAAAAACACGTCCGGCTCACCGCTATAGAAAAGTACATGGTATACAACGTAGAAGACTTCTCATCCGTTTTGCTGAAGCCATTCTGTAAACCATGTGGCCTTTGGCTTGGAGAGAACCGAGTGCGAGTCAGGGCTGCTTCTCAACAGCACCCCCGTGTCCCTGTAACGGCTGTCTGCAGGAGGTGAGCTACTGCCAGGGGATGAGCCAGATCGCTGCCATCCTGTTGATGTACATGAACGAGGAGGACGCCTTCTGGGCCCTGTCGCAGTTGCTGACCCACAAGAGGCACGCCATGCACGGTGAGGGGGGAGGGAGGGATCTCTCTGTCCCGGTCGTCCCTTGGACGCCTGGATGGGAAAAGCCCAACTTTGCACTGCTAATTGTCTTTGACCTTTTCCTCAAATGGTCCGTTGGTATCGATGAGATATGTTTGGGTAAATGTGATTTTAAAGGCAATGCTGAAGCAGTCTCTTCTCTTCTTTCGATAGGGTTCTTCATCCCCGGGTTTCCAAAACTTCATCGATTTCAGGCACACCATGACCAGATCCTCTCCAAACTGATACCCAAGCTGAAGAAACATTTGGTGAGATTTAGTCTTTTTACTTATTAAAGTCGAAAAATAATTTCTAGGGTTCAAATAATATAATACTGAAAGGACAGACAGGACACGCATAGTTAACTCTAAAATCTTGATTAGGAGCTGAGATTGTTTCTTTCTTTTTTTTTTTCTTCTCTTTCCCATCGTCCAGGATAAGGAGTGCATGTCCACTGGGATTTATACCACCAAATGGTTCCTGCAATGCTTTGTTGATAGGGTGAGAAACCAAAAGAAAATATGTTTGTTTATACATGAAATGTTTTAGCTGTTCATCCTAAACCTGATTTAGTTGATATGCTCTGCGGTGAATTATCTCTGCTGGTTACATTAAGATCAGTCAACCATTCTGATAGATCCTAAATCTCTTATTTTACCATCATTAAAAGATTCCCAAGGCTGTCATTTGTTGTGATGTTTCAGTTTTGCAGTATGTAGTGATTGAGGCCTGATAGGGCAAAATAGGCTAACTCTATGTGCAATAGTGTTGCCCAATATACTAGTGCAGACAGAATATCATAATACCAGACCATGATACTTATGATACTAACTTTAATGAACACGTTAATACCACTACATATGTAATACTATCATTTACAGGGATGTCATAACGGTGGCTATGGGTTGACGTGTTTATAATTTCAGAGGTTCAGAATTTTAAACGACAAATCTGTTTTAAATGTAATGCCCAATCATTCTTCTAATTAGCCATTGGTTAAATAAGCTGTGGTTTGCTGATGTTTCTAAGCTTTAAATGATGACAGCATGACTAACTAGCTAATTGTAAACAAGGCTTTCTAGCTAGCACTGTTGACATTTAAAGCTAGTAGGAGCTATCTTTGTATTGAGCTTAATTTGTATTAATGACTAAATTTACCGTAATTTGCAGAGGTAACGTGATTCTTGGCCTGTTACCACATCGTTTCTAAAATTATGGTGTCTTGACAACTCTTCTTTGCTGTGCAAACCTTATAGCAGTGATGGCAGTGATGCCCGGCCTGTGGTCCGCGAGGCCTTGGGGTTTAGAGTACAACGTACAACATATATTCAACCCTAATTATACAATTTTCCTTTGCTTTTGTTAGATTTATTAATATTATAATTATTTATTATATTATTATTTCGGAATTTTGCGGACATTCTTATCCATGGCTACTTGCATGTGGTAGGATTTGACAGTTAACCTGATTTTCTACACACATATCCTGCTGTGAAAATGGGTAAAATACCTGGCTCAAGGGTACTGTAGCAGAGCCCCACACAGCACTTGAACCTACAAACTTCTGGTCACAATTAAAGTGTCTTAATCCTTAGACTGCCACATAAAATGGCCTAATGAAGGCAACTTCCAGAATTTAAACTAAAACAAATAAAGGGGTTTAGAACAGCTGGACTAAAGACTTGTTTTGTCTTGCGCTCAGTGTGTGCCAGGGCAACGGGTTCCCATCAAAGAGGAGTTCTCAGCCCTGTACAAAGCTGACTCTTCCTATTTCTTCCAGTTGAGTGGATTGTATAGAGGCAGCTGTGGTTTATCCTTTGAGTCCAGAGAGTAGCTGCTGTCAGCATTGCTGATCAGTCCGGAGGCCCCAATCTCAAAGTTTATGTGGGCTTGGCAGGCGCAACCTGTCATTAAATTCTCCCTCTCTCATTTGGATCAGATGTCTTTTTCTTGAATTGTAAATGCATTGTATTGGGGTTACAGATGATTGAACAAAAATGCATCTCTGTGAATAAAAGATAAATCTAACAGTCGAGGTTTGTGATTTCGGGTTGTGATTTTTCATACAGATTTTTTTTTTTACTTAAAAGAATATCCCCCCCTTAAATCATGTTTTAGTTTTGAAAGGTTTTTTAACATTGCTTAATTTTAACCTCTCTGAACAGACACCTATCACCTTGACTCTGCGCTTGTGGGACATCTACATAATGGAGGGAGAGAAGATTTTGCCTGCCATGGCCTACACCCTTCTCAAGCTGTACAAGAGTAAGGGCCTTGCATGTGTCGGTCTGCACTGGCAAACCTTATCCCAGACACTGAGGCGGCTAAAGGAGCCAGTCTTGTCCTGGGGGAGTAAGTGGTGCAGATTTAAACCTTTGCATTGCCTGTCCTTCCGCAGAGCGCCTGCTGAAGATGTCCCTGGAGGAACTGCGGGAGTTTCTACAGGTGCAGATTGCAGTCTCCTCCGACCTGAGTGATGACGCTGTCATCGAGCAACTGCAGGCCTCCATGTCTGAGCTGCGCCGAATGAAGCTGGACCTTCCTCCTCCAGGTTCATCAACATAATTGCCCTTTCAGTTATTGGTGGGCGGAGGCTGACGTGTAGCCACACGCTGCGTTTTGCTCAGTCGAGAGGAAGGGATCGAGCCTGTCTGTAAGCTGTTGCTGTTTTTTATTTTAATTTTTTTTTGTCTGCAGCGAAGTCGGACGAGCTCCCAGTGAAGCCCCTGGGACTGGAGCTGCCGGTGCCGCTGACGCCCGTGAAGCCGTCCCAGGACTCCAACGGCACGGCCCAGCCTCTGCGGGCGGCGGTGGGCCTCAGCGCAGAGCGCAGGCAGGAGGCCGCCCCGCCGGACAGCAGCCGGCCCCAGAAAGACCGACCGAGTCCCAGGAGAGAGTGCCGTCTGGCACAGCCAACGGTGGACACCCAGCCTCCAGGTGGGGCAGCAGACTTGGGAGAAGACTGCGGGGATTGGCCTCCCCCGTATGAGCCTCCGGAGACTGACGTTTCATTAATGTCTCCTGCGGATGAACTCTTGGACCTGCCGGAGCTGCCCCCGCCTCCACCCCTCTACATCCAGGACTTGGGTGGTGGGCCGACTCTCCCCCTGTACCCACCTGCGCAGCTGCACCTCATACCGAAGGAGGCTGCTCCCCCCCCCCGTGTGGCCCCTCGGTTGCCTGTCAGGTTCCCGGTGGTCCTGTCCCTTCCCCAGCCCCCAGGAGACAGGAGGCCCTCCAACACCTCCCAGTATGACAACCTCTCTGAGGGTTAAGAGGTGGCAGCTGCCTGGCCCAGAAGACGCTTGCTCGACCCAGGCCACCAAGAAATCTCTCTGCAGCACAGAGCCCCTCGGAGCCAACCCCTTGTAGCCTTCGCACCCCCTCGTGAAGGTGAAGTATGGAGGCCCACGGGAGGGCGGCTCACAGCACACCACCTGTGCCTGCACTTTTCTTTGCTGACGGACTGACTTCTCGCTCTGCTCAGCCAGCACTGCAAAAAATCCACAAAGCTACGCTGTCTTACAGTCCTCCTGGTTGGTTCAGGACCTTCGTATTGTTGAGGAGAGAAAGGGCGTAAGCCGCCAATCACTTTTAAAGCAAGGGCTGCAACCGACCAGCTGTTCTTAGAAACTCTGGGACAAACGGTAGGGACTTCCACTGCCCCTTCCAATTCTACACAAATTTAACAGCCAATAGCCTCCCAAGTCGGTGACATTAAGAGTGAGTTAGAGTTTTTTCCACTCAGCCCGTTTTTGTAAAGAAGCAAGAGGTTCTACCTTCTCTGATTACGCCTTGACCGTTTTACATACGGATCCAGACACAAGTTTTCCATTGAGCCTAGCTTTTGTAAAAGCCAAAGCTGTTGCTTTGTAAGGGGCCATTAGAGGACAGAGGTGTGTTTGTCGTTTTTGTAAAAAAAAAAAAAAAATTTTTTTTATTGTGTGTGTTTGTATTCTCAACAGCAAGCTTTCTTAATTTATACATCAGGATTCAGTTACTGTAAATGATTCATAGTTGGAGAATGAGACCAAAGTTATAAATCTGTTATAATGCAACCAGGCCCATGTGGTTTTGTCTCCATTTTAAGGGTTGTTAAATGTCGTTATCGGTAATTATAATGGAACTTTGCCTAAACCCACATTCACTGGTTGTAGTGAGCTGGCTTACTGAATTGGGGGCAGCTTTCCTTTTATCACCAGCGATGTGGATTCTGTACCTGGCGCTGTGGTTGTTTCTACATGTTGGGTCCTTTTGAGATTTGCTTTTGAGATATTCTTTTGGCCAGTTTATTTCGATTTATTTTATTTTTTTGTTTGTGTGATTTAAAAAAAAGTTTTTAAATCTTTTAATTTTTTTTAAACCAATGTCTACTTTTAATATTTAAAAAATAACGTTTGCAACAATGTAGATATTTTATGATATAATATGTTAACTAGAAGTGCCTACAACAATGTATTTGCTGTACACTTCGGTAAACCCCACAGAATATACAACAACTTCTTCTCTTTGTCTTCACAAATACTCATTCAAATGCTCTTTACGAACGAATTTCTGACAGCAGAGAATTGCTCACATTAACTAATACTGTGTCTGTCTGTGTGTAAATGTATAAAGTATGGGAAGGATAGGGCCTTTGCCATGTAATTTTGAAAAATATCTCCACCTTGTGGATGATTACTGTCTTGCAGATTGTTTTTTCTCCGACATGTTCACATTTATATGAACATTTGAAGGTATAAGAGGTGGGCGTGGTGCTAGTGCAGTTCAGGCATCCCCATCAGTTTGAAAGCATGTTTTGTATTTATGTGTGCTATTCTCAGATTGTGCCTTAAAACATACGCAGTAGTGGGGCTTTCCTGTTAAAGCTGAGCCCTCCCAAGTTATTTACGGTTGTGTAAGTGTGCAGGGGAGAGCAATCAGAAGTGCCTTGGTTGCGGGGTTTTAGAAGGAAACCCCTTGTTTTGTGATGGGTAAATGTAGCACTGTAAAGGGTGGGAGAGGGATGATGATGTAGATTCTGTCCAACAGCTAACGGATTAACTGCATTATTAAAGGGTTTACAGT
The DNA here is from genome assembly GCA_025775065.1 of Hiodon alosoides. Classification (NCBI taxonomy): domain Eukaryota; kingdom Metazoa; phylum Chordata; class Actinopteri; order Hiodontiformes; family Hiodontidae; genus Hiodon; species Hiodon alosoides. The sequence continues at coordinate 14,502 of JAOYSI010051331.1, read as the reverse complement.
GCATACAGTTCCCGTTTTGTCTTTGTGTCTTATGCATTGGAGGACCTCCACATTTCCTGCATTCATCTTCTGCACAGATGGGCATCCCTTTGTCAACCGAGAAACGTACATCAACGTAAGCTGTGGTTTCAACTTGTGATGCTAAAGCCGTGCAAAGGATTTGGATTTGTCTGGTAGTGAGAGAACCTGTTACGCAACCTCTAAGAGGTGTGTGTGTCTGCATGCAAGCGAGCGATATGCCCAACTTCTTTAAAAGTAAAGTTATAACCCAAGTTTGACTTGACCTGTTCATAAATACCAGCGAAAACGTATTTGTACAGCTGCAGGGTTAGCAGTTGTGTTTAACAGATAACCTGAGTCAAAACTGAAAGCTATGCTATGGGCGGATATATACATTTAGGAAGGTCGTGTTCTCCTCTCTCATTCCAACAAGCTTTGCAATTAAACAAACGTGAGTGAGTATGGAAGGGTGTTTAAGCCCGGGTGGTATATTCTTCTCACCGTTGTTTCCCCATCCTGTTCCTGGAGACCCGCTTTTTTTTTTTTTTTTTTTTTAATGATCCCAAACATGTTCTTCTCCTTTTGAATCGATCGAGCTGTTAACTGAAATCCAGGCACTATTTTCAATTACCTGCTGTAAAAGTTTGGAGAAAAATTGTTGATGGATATGCGTGTTTGCCAGGAAAAAACATTTAAGCAATGGCGGTTGGCTAATTCGGTTATCCTTAATTGGTAGTATTAGTGATTAATGGGCAGTTGAGTTGGTTAGTCCTCATCTGGCTTGGACAATACCATTAATTTAACAGCTAATTATACCCTATTAATTTGAGTATGCATTTTTTTTTTTCTGGTCCCAATTAAGAAATACAGTGAGTCTTCTTTTTACCCATAGCAACATGTTTGTCAGACGCAGAGATAATATCCAGGCTAGTTCTGTAAGATATATCCAGACTTCAATTAACACTTCAGTCAAACCTAATTAATAAGGAAGTCTATTTAATTAAAATCTGTATTTATAATTTGAGTGTTTGCCTGGTGTTAAATAACTTTCTAATTGAGAGGTAGCTGGAAAATCAGCATTTTCAAGAGCCAGGATTCTCCACCCCAACTCTACCCCCAAAACCTCATTCTGTATGGATTTGAATTCTTGTGTCAAAATTGGTTCCCCCTTCTTTTAAACAATTTTAAAGAAACAAGAATAAAAGCCAATTAATTTGAACAGATGTTTACCACGTGTGCCAGGGCTTATTGTTATTTGGCTGGCTGGGAGAGTAGTTTTTATCTCCACTACACGTGGATGCCCAGATGGAAACACTTTCGGCAGGGATGCTCGCTGCAATATATAAGAAAGTGTGTGGCTACTGCAAACTACCCATAGTAAATAGAGGGCATGTAGTGGACATAGAGTGGGTGTGCACAGCAAAGAAAACGTGACTAGATCTAGACCTTTACATATGATATGATTACAATCCTCCCTTGTTTACATTTTATTCATGCTTCTTGCAAGCCTTTAACCAAAGCAACTTTCAGAGCTTACATTTCTACATTCATCCACTTATACAGCTGGATATTTTACTGAGGCAATTCAGGTTAGGTACCTTGCTCAGGGGTGCTGCAACTGGGGTGGGACTTGAGCCAGCAACCTTTTGGTTTCCAGCCTGCGACCTTGACCACTACAACTCCAGCTGCTGTTTTTTTTTTTTTTTTTGTTGTTGTTGTTGCTCTTGTCTTGCTTTCTTCCTGCAACTGCATTTGTGGTATCTTCCAGTTCATTGAATACAGTTTTGTTGCTTAGCAGTCGCTTTTTTAACCAAAGCAACTTGCAGAGCTTTAAATTTCTACATCCATATATATACAGCTGGATATATACGATGTTTAAGAGGTTTTTTCCCTGTCGTCCTCCGTTGACCATTTCCTTTTTTGTTGTTTTGTAAGCGTTAGCTAAATAGCTGTAAACTTGTTAAGGATTGAGTGTCCTCTCTATCTTTGCCTGTTAAATGCTGTCCTAATTGGTGTCGTCGTGACCGGGAAATACCGTACAGCTCCAACCCGAGCTGGAATATCTCTTGGCCAATTTATTCATTCTAAACGGTTTTATTTAGCTAACCTCGCAGTTAATTAAATAATGAGTAGCAATACTAATTAAAAAGTATTACTTTTTATTTTTTTTATTACTAAAACTAATCTGTGATGAGATGTGACATTTTCTCACGTCACACTGAGTTACAAAAAAAAAAAAAAAACGTTTAATACCATAACTATTATTTTTGCAATTGGAGCGGTGTAAATAATCTCGGTTTCGTACCGTTCAATATTCCACGACGAGCTGTTCGGAATTGACCTGACACTGATCGTCACCCTGCCTCTCCTGATAGTTGATTGCAGCGTCTAGTCGGGAGCGGTGATGTCGGTTGGATGCGGAGACTGCCCATTACGGGTTCGCCTAAGTTAGGTTGTTCTTCCGCGTGATGCTTCTCGGTGAGCGAAGGGAGGGGGTGGAAACGAGAATAAGACGTACATCAGAACCGGGACGAGTCTGTTTGTGTTGGCAAATAATTCGTTTCTTCCCTATGAGGACTAGGCTACTTACCCGAAGTGTTGAGATACTTCTATAATAGACGACAAACGCCATGGATCTGACGGCGGACAACTGAGTAACCCATACAGTACCCGTGGATTTATAATCTATCTTGCTCGTCGCCGACTCATAAAACACTGTACTTTTTTATCGGTACTGTTATTTAAGCGGGTATGCATTGATTTCTGCACGGTAAATCGTTTTACACAATACTTTTTGTTTTTTTGCGCGTTTATTCGCAAATCCACATTGACACAATACGAGCAGGTGCGCATGGAATCAACGAAATCTTTGCAAAGAAGAATTTGATTAATCTTAAATGCAACCCTCTTACCTGTCAGCCTGTAAGCAGTAGCCTACTCTTAAGAAATCCACGTTTTGATTTTAATAGCGTAACATTTCTGCAGATATGTTTTGCTATAGAAAACCATACCCTCAGTCAGCAACATAAACAATTTCAATCCGATGAAATTCAGGATTAAATGCTGATACATTTTGCTCTTATTGATATGTAAATTGTATATATCCCAGTTTTTGACCAACATGGGCTACTTTTTATTTAAGTAACATCGAATAACACTGCGGTTTATATATTATTGTTGTATTCCTTACATGTTAAGTTAAAGAGTAAAATAAGTTTTAGATTCGGTTTTACGGAAATCTTGGCCGCCTATTTGAAAAGATAATGAGCAATACCTGGAAATAATTCTTCATTAGATGTAATTTAATTTAAGTACCTGAATTGTTTCCAAACCTCTGTTTAAGTGGGCTCGCTGTATTTGACTAAACGACTAAACAAATACAACACAATATGTCGAAGTGACATAGGGACTTTTGTCATATATGATGTTTTAGAAGTTTGGCTGCCTATGCTTAACGACTGCACTGTACGCCGGTCCCGCGCTGAAATTTAAAGGAGGATTCATCTCTGAGTAGCTCTCTAAATAATCTGCTTCGTAATGACGACGAGGCCGTAGTGAACAGAGATTTATCTGGACTCGCTGGAGAGCACACTCAACAAAGACGTCGATATTCTGGACTCAGTTTATCAGACGTACGTGCCCGTCAGGAATTGTTGCAGCGCGCAACACCAAACATCGACAGTAAAATTAGGGGACACACGAATATCTAACGCGATTGCAAAAGTGACTGTCAATGTAAGCATCGAACGTGTATATGTCCTCACTCTGTAGTAGGCTAAGTCTCTGAAGTGTGATTATAGCTGAGCAACCAACAGTCTTCTCTCTCTCTCGTAAATATTTTGTTAATACCCTAATGGAATGCATTTCAAGGGGATGACAATGCGCGGATTAATTGAAATAGCACAAATTGTTTCCGTCCCTATGCTTTTACTAGCGCTTTTGTATTTAGATAGCTAATATTTGCCAAGTACCGAGTCTTCTCCGTAATAGGTTCTCGCTGTCAACACCTTCCTTTTTATTGCCCGTCAGTTATAGGCTACCGATTTGCCGTGAACGCAAGGCGGCCTCTTGCTAAATTATATTTCGACTAAGATTCTGCGAGGATGCTGCGCTTCCCAGTGAAGAAAATACGGAAACAGTTCAGACTACTTTTGCTATTGGTCCTACTGATGTTTGCGGTCTGGTTTACGTACCTGCATGTCAATCAAGGCAAGGTCAAACTTCATCTCAACTACGGGAAAGGTAGGGAACACTCGTTTTAAACGCTTTTCAATTCTCTTCATTCAGTATACACATATGCCGTCTGTAACCTATATGATTAACAGTGTTTGAATCTGGAATGTTGTGGTTTTTAATGCTCAATGCTCTTTTTCAGTTTCGTCTCACTTTTGTAATAATATACTTGGAATATAAGAATAGCATGGTAAAATGTCCAAAGATGCAATCTAAACCGAACATCATCCAACGAACATCAAACATGTGAGGGGAAAAAAGTTCAATAGACTATACTAGGATTCAGACTATACAAGGATACCAACTGAGGTGAATCGGATACATGATCTAGAATTCGAATGGGATGTGTTCACGTGGAACACGCAAGTCTCCTCCCTTAGTATTTATTCATCACAAAATTAATTCATTTATTATATTTAATATCATGTTCTTTTTATTATTATAAACGGGTTATTTCATTTTTTTTCTCGGTTTTTGTGGAACGCCACATGGGTTTTTGTATATAGTGCTCTTACTCTCAGAATATGTGAAATCTTTTTTAATCTGGGATAATTTCAGAGATTATAATTTTTTGTGTGTGTCTAGTTGGGAACCCCCACCCAGAGTTAGGCTTTCAGGTTGTAAACCAAATCATTCAACAAAGCGATTTGAGACTGACTGACTGGAAAAAATAAACTCAATTTCGTTTCATGTTGTAAGATCCTGCCCATGTAGTTCTTCTTGCTAACCTCAGTTTCAACAAGACCATCTCTCCTTAGCTCATTCAGTCACCTTGGAAAGATAACGCGCCCAAGTGCTGGCACCTTTCGTTTCGTAAAATTTAAATCAGGCTCTTCATACTGAAATAGAGATGTTGTTAGTTCTCTGTAAGCCATTTTATTCAAGAAGGCTTGCGATTTAATTTTTCATACATCTGAATGTGCGTGTGTGTGAGAAATAATAAATAAAATGGGAAAAACAGAGGGAATATGCAGAAATGTTAGTCTTGCAAGAGGTTTTTTTTCCCCCCTTTTAAGTTTTCGTGTTTATTCTGGAAATGTCAGCAATTAATTTCATATGGAAAAAAGTTAATACGTCTAGAAGTTATTTGTGAAAGGTAACAACCCAGCTTCCATGGCAAAAATGTGTATTTTTAAGAAGGAAAACACTTTGCAAAACACTGTTATTAATACACACTTTGTATTCGTCTCTGATGAATGCACCCTTGTTGTACTCCACACTATATAAGGATTTCCATTCAGTTTTCTAAAATTAATTCTAACACACATCAAAACCAAGTCTTATCTTTTCCTCTGGTCGGTGGTGACTTCCAGAGCCTCCCTAATAAATAGAGTTGCTTTAAACTTAAGGAATGGGTAACACTCTGATCTCCCATGAAGACATGTTGGGTGCTATCTCCCTCACTGATCTCACTTTTGTGCCCTAGTGCCTGACTGTGTTTGAAACGCCCGGAACCCCCAGCTGAAAAGCTGTAGCCCGTGAGGATAGAGCAAGTTTAACTCCAGGGTCAATGGAATTTGCCTGTGCATGCAATATGGTGGATTTAATAAACTCAAAAATAAACTAAGGTTGATTTATGCAAATTTGCTTCATTTTGACAAATGAGAAAAGACTGAATGATGGCAGTGTCTGCTGGTTGGCGCTCTGTGTACAACACTGGCATAGTGAACAGGGCATATTGCAATGCATATCCAACCCCACAGGTGGATCATTCAGCTCACATTTCCAAAGGGAATGACATGAGGGGGGAACTGGACACAGTATCCGGGCTTTCGCTGAATAGTTGCTTATAATCTTTTTTTAAAGAGGAAGTCTCGTCATTCTCTTACTACTTTTGTACCTAACTAGTATAACCTGTTTTCTCATGGTGGGATTCCACTCTTTTTATTTTTTATAATTACTTACAGAAATGACATTTTACATCATAAAACGGTCAAGTAAGAACTGATGGGAAATATATATAACATATGTGCTTTCACACGATCAATAAACAGTACTAAAACTGAACTTTTGCATGATTCCATAAGAAACCGCCATCTTAAATTCAACTGCGTAAGCTTGATGAATGCTGTTAGTACCTTAAAAGGGTTGCAGACTAAAACGGTTCAAATTAGTTTCTGTGGAGGGACGGGATGAGAAATATTGGGTTATTTTTCTTATTGCTTTGAAGGAAAGGTAGAGAAAAACAGTGCGTGGGAGAGGGGTAAGGGCGAGGATATAGGGGCACGTGGTTAACGTGGACACGGCACACCTGAGTTCGGGGTTACGAGGTGGATGCTGGCTGCAGTCGCTTTTCTGACAACGAGGGGAAAGGTTGGCTTCCGAGGACTAAGTGCTGGTTTGGGGGGCTAGGCTAGCACCGGACGGCAGACCTTCCAGAAGCCTCGGATTGGGAGTAGTTCAGATGAGAGGGGACACAGCTGCTGGCTGGAACAGGTGGTGATGCATGGATGGATTTTGCCGGACAACAGACGGGGCCGTTAGTACTGCAGTGTCCTGGGGCAAGTGCTCTATGCTTACTCCAGGTTCCTGGATGCCTGGCATAATATTATATTATAATATTATATTTTGACTCGGTGATATGTATGCTCTTCAGCACGTCTGAAGAGGTGTATTTCTGGATAATGAATGAGTTATCAACAAAGCACTCTTATTATCAGTGAAGGAATTTTAGAGTCTGCGTGAGCTAGTGGTTAATGTTTTTTGGCTTGTCAATTGTGTAAATATTAGAAGTGCCATTGCTGATGTACAAATTCCAAAATAATTTGCTGCCCTCACCAGGACAAGCGGGTGAATGCATTTATGAGTTTGGTTCATATCCAGCTGAATAAATGGATAAAAAATTCCTGAACTGAAGACCGGAGAATCTGTCGATACACTGTGTCCAAAGCGTTACAGCAGACTGACTGAGGAGATGACTGTGGCTTTTCATGCTTATGAATGGAGGTCATTGGTAATGGAGAAGGGTGGGCTTTATTATTTGTGGAGTCATTCCAATGATGAGTTGCCACAGACTTTCTAATTGATTCAAGTCAGGACGTTTACTGGGCCACTGGAGGAAAAACACATCTTTTTTAGGCCACTCCAGCACAGCTTCGGCCCTGTAACTTCTGGCCGTTGTCCTGCTGAACGGTGAGGTTTTAGGTATTTAGCAGACTGAAGCAGGCGTTCCTTCTGGGATTTGCCTTCACATTTTCTCAATCAAGTCTCAATCAAGTTTCCCTGCTGATTAAGAACAACCCATACCAGGATGCTGCCACCTTGCTTTAGGGTAAGACTGGTGATGTACTAGGTTGGGCCTTTAACTAGACTTAACACTGCATTTAGACCAAAAAGTCTCAAGAATGTAAATAACCTTATAATGCAAGATGTTTGTTTTATTTACCCCCCTCTCAGTCGCCGTGGGCCTCATAGTGGTAAGATAAATGGTAATAAGTTTGTTTTAGAAAGGGTGAGGAGAGTTTTCAGTGGTTGAAAGGGTGAGGAGAGACCTGAGAGTCTTGTTCTGAGGACATTAGATCTAGTTTCCTGCTTCGTGTGTCAGGGGAGAAAGGAAGGGGGGAGGGAGGGATAGTCAGGACAAGTTAAAAGAGCAGAGAGAAAGGAAAATGGTAGCCAGAAGGCTTGAAACAGAAACAAAAGCGTTACCTGTAATGTTGCCTCATATTTAGGTGCTTAACTGAAACCTAAAGCTGCTTAATTTCTACACTCATATGAATTATTTTTTATAAATACCCCTTGTAGTTTAAAGAAACCTCAATTATAATTGAAAATGACATTTGTAAGCAATATATTTTCTTAGGTTCACAATAGTTCTTATTCGTAATTTAATTTAACTTATTTAAATACCATTAAATTATCTTACTGTCATTCTTTCTTTGAGCTATCAAGTTCTCAAAGGGCGACTACAGTATTTACTTAGTTATTATACGTTTGTTATATATATATATATATATTTTTTTTTTGTTTTCTTGTCAATTTGGAATCGCTAACTGGGGTAATGTATCTCAAATTGTCGCTTGAATCTCACCACACACATGAATGGCGTGAAAGTATGGCTAGACTCCTCCCACCCTAATTGCCAAACAACCAGTCTCTTTTTCTGTCTGCTGGCTATACAGCCTGAACTAGAGGTTCTGCGCTAATCAGAAGGAGGCATTTTCTTCTCGAGGGTACTGGCAGACTGCAGGAGCCCCATAAGCCATAAGCAGGAGATGCTGGTTGACATCTGCAATGTTAGAAGTTGCATGGTTTTCTGGAAAGAATCTTGTCACAAGTCACTGTGTTCTGAGTTTCCACTCGTGGTCGGTACACTGCACAGTCAGCAACATACATGGCTTGTCACTGCAAAAAAGTAATCCCTTCTGACTTGATCAGGACATCGCCCCTGACCTTGTGCAAGTCTGTAATGGTTGTTTCTGTGGAGAGTTTTCTTTCTTGAAAGTCACTTTGATGATCAAATGCTCATGACATCTCTCAGACAAAATCTATTTCCAGTGCCTGTAGCAGGTTAAGGAAATCTCACTGTTTCCGGCTGTGAGGTCACTTCTGTTGTCAGCGTTGCCTGCTATCTCTCCATTGAGTAAGCGTTTGCTGATAATTATGAAAAAAATCTTTGTAGAATGACTCATTTCCCATGTGGAATCAGGTTTAAAGGACCCGTACTAAAGATTAAAAATAAATATGTTTTGACCAAAATATTTTGGCCAAGTGACCATTGCAGCAACAGTAGAAAAAATATTTTAAAACGGGCAGTACAATCACTACAATGCCACCCTCAAAAACTGCCCATTCTGAGAACATTAGACGACCTACAGAAACTTTGATTAATAGCAGTTTGTTTCCCCTGCAAAATATTTCTCAGAGATCCAGGTTGGAGTCACACAATATTGGACCCATTGATTCACTTGGTTCAGAAAAGTGTTTCCACTCCATTTATGCTCTGGTACTAAACTTTTGAGAGGATAGAATCCGAGAGGATAGAAACAAAACTTTAAAGTTTGCTTTTATGTTGCAATCATAGCTTTTGGTCTTTTTAAGGAAGAAAATGCAAAGTAAAACATTGCTGGTTTCACTTTGATGTCCATGGGAGCTGAAATCAAAGCCAGGATTTTGCTGGGATTTTCCCCTGGTGACTTTAAAATAGCTGGGGTTGTTTCTATATGAAGATCTATAATAATGCGGGCATATTTCTGACAAGCCGAGAGATGCCCTGACGGTTTCCAGCACCCATCCCAGCCCTGGTCACAATGGGCCTCAGTCTCTTCTCAGGCAAGCACTTTACCAACTGAGCCACTCAGGAGGCCCGTACAGAGCTTTTTTAGCTTGGCTTCAAATCAAATTAACCACAAATTAGGGAGACTGAAGCTGCGGTTTAAAAGACTGTCGATTGTTTGGAGTCCAGGAAGACATTCTGAAAAAGTAGGCCATTGGTTTAACACTAGAAGAGGGTAGTCATGTGGGCCTCAGTATGCAAAAATACAGGAATTTTTCTGATCTTCGCAAAAAAAAAAAAAAAAGACCTCAATAAATAAATAAATATAAATAAAAAACATTATTTTCAGCGGCAATGAATTAAGTCAGGATTTATTTGAAATTATATTTGTTGTATAGATAATTCATTGCAACAGCATTACAAACACTAGACACTAAGATGGTCTCTAATGTAACTTAGAGATTGTATTTCCCTGTAATCAGAACTTTAATTCTGAGAGGTTTATAGGACTTTGTCCTTTTGGAAGGCAGACCCTTTTTGATCGATATGTGCCCTTATGGAAGGTAAACGTTTCCTGTGTGTTTGTAACATTTGACATACGCGTCTGAATGACAAGTGACTATACAAGTCTGTAGTCATTTGTGTATGACAGCATCTGAGGCCATCTCCGTCGACATTTCTGCTTCTCCCTGCCTGCGCTGAGACTGGCATTGGAGTACCAGGGCCTTCCTGTGTTTTCTCTCTCTCTCTCTCTCAACTGCCACTTTGGCGTCAGCGCTCCCGGGGGAATGTGTGCAGGCGGTGTGTTTGGGCCCCTAAGTTCCTTTTTTGGGGGGAGGCATCTGGATGGGTGTTTGCTAGAGGCCTGCCTCTTGGCCCTTCGTTCATATGCCCGGAGCGACTCGGCTGTCTACACCAAGATATCACTGAGTTGAAGGTCTCACAAACTATAGATCCCATTGGCCCAGAGGGACATCACTCTGATGCAGACTGATATGGGATGACAAGACGGGCCCCACTGTGGACTGTTACCCATTAGTCAAAGCTAAAAAGAAGCGAGAGTACGTTCGGAATGCATTGAAATGGGAGCGTTCTCATGATTGGTTTAGATCATGAATAAGTGCAGCTTATTTATAGTGTAGGCATCTCCCACTCTCCAAAGAATACAGCAGCAACCATGAATGCAATACATTCACTGGTTAAACATATACAGTGGAGAGACAACGAAATGGAAAGACCAAGCCATATATGAACATTTATTAACTAATGAGGTGTTGGATTGCCCTTTGCCTTATGAACAGCTTCTATCTATTTAGTATTTTATCATCTTTGAATTTTCTTGTGGGATTTTGGACCAATAAATCTACCCATTCTGCATTCCAGAACTTCCCATAAAGGTTCAGTGATGTTTAGATTTGGTGATTGAGGAGACCATGGAAGGCGTTTGACTTTATCCTAGTGTTCATGAAAGCGCTCTTGTGTAGCAGTATGTAAGGGGGCATTATCAGCATGAAAACATGGGAACAGCTTGAGGATACAGTGTTTGCACCATAGGATCCACCTGGTTACCTAGAGTAAAAATCAGACCCAATGCCTCCCTCGAGATGGCTGCCCTCATAACAACAGATCCACCACCATGTTTAATAGTTTGGAACAGACAGTGTGGGTTAATGGTTTACTTTGGCTTTCTGAAAACATATTCCATAGTAGTAAAGACAACTCATCAGACAATATTAATGTGTTCCACTGTTTAAAAGTCCGGGTTATACTTTGCTGCACATTAGGCTTGGTAACAGGCAGTTCCCGAACAGCAGCCCTACCAAAAATATCTTATATTATAGTTATAAATAACTTTTTGAAGCTTACAACAAATTTTTTTTTGTTATTGTTTTTTTTGTTATTGTTGAGACTGGATCATAGAGGTGAGGATTCAGTTCTGTGGTCATTTTTGACACTGTTGTTTTGTAGGTTCGTAGCAGCTATCCTGTTCAGTGTCCGTCTATCCCCGTCAGTGAGCTTCGACTTGTGACCGCTGTTCCCCTTTTCTGATGCTGTTTACATTTGTCTGGTGTATGCCATCATGGATTTTGACACCTTGAGGCATTAAATCATTTTGCCGCTTCTGTAACTGACACACCCATAGTTGGGGTGCCAGCAACCTGACCTCATTCAAATTCTGTTAGATCTCCCATGGTGCTTCAGAATCTCACGGATTCATTTGTTGATTTTATAGCAGACACATGTTGTCACCTACATATGTGCGTACATATACACCTGTATATGTGGAAATGTGATATTCTTGGTTGCAGGCACACAACAATATTCCATCTGAAATATTCATAGCTGTAAGTTGTTTTTCACCATAGCCTTTGAGAGAAGACTTTTTACTGTGTGGGCACAAAACTGGAGGGCGCAGAGAAAATCCATTTTTACAATGAACGCGTCAGTGTGTCAGTGTCTATTGGGATTTTTACTCTGCTGGCGCAATCCGCGGCACACCGTGCCTATAAAAAGGTCATTCGCTGCTCTGCTGTGGAAAAATGCTTTGTCTGTTTTAGCGCTGATCACTTGAGTACCCTTTGTTTTTAAATTGTATCGCATTAGGCCTGAGGAGACAGAAAGACGCGGGCGGTTGTTTCTGGTCCAAAAAATAATAGGCAAGAGAGCCCGTAGAAGGTCAGATTGCAACGGCAAGGGTCAAGGCATGATGCACCCGATAGTGAATAGTCGAACAGAAGTCACAAGGAAAACGACATGTCTTCTACATTACCGTTTTTAACTAATCACTCTGCTTTGACTATAAAGCATGTATTCATATTCTTTATCAGTGTTGAAATGATTTTCTTTAAGTGTGGAATAAGGCCTGGTTTTAGTGTGTTACAGCTTGGACTATGGGTGCTTTTTCATACAATCCTTTGATTAGAGAGGCCTTATAGATGCAACAGGACCAATACAAATCACTTGTAAGTTACGTTTGTATGCGTTATTTTGAGCAAAACAACACAAAACATACCTGAAAAATATAGGAAAGAGGTTATCTTTTACAATATTCTTACATATTAAATTATTTCCTCATTGCAGACATTTGTCAAAGTTTTTCTCAGGGGTCATTTGCATATCAAAACTCCTACACACTGCTACCCCCAAGAAGAGAAAGATATGACAAATACATTATATGGACAAAAGTATCTACACATTACACCTACAGGAGCATTTATGACATCCCATTCTAAATCCATAGGCATTTATATCGAGTTGGTCCACCCTTTGCAGCTATAACAGCTTCCACTGTTCTGGGAAGGCCTTCTACAAGATTTTGGAGTGTGAGGTCAGACACTGATGTTGGTCGAGAGGGCCTGGCTCACAATCTCCGTTCTAGTTAATTCCAAAGGTGTTCGATAGGCTTGAGGTCAGTGCTCTGTGCGGGCAAGTCAAGTTCTTCCACACCAAACTCATCCAACCATGCCTTTAAATGCTTTTTTTGCTTTTTTGCATTTTTTGGCTCAGTCATGCTGGAACAGAAAAGGGCCTTTCCACAAAGTAGGAAGCATAGAATTTTCCAAAATGTCTTGGTAAGCTGAGGCATTAACATTTTCCTTCAGTGGAAGTGGCCTAGGCCAACCCCAGAAAAACAACCCCATAGCATTATCCCTCCTCCACCAAACTTTACAGTTGGCACAATGCAGTCAGGTAGGAAACGTTCTCCTGGCATTCGCCAGACCCAGACTCGTCCATCAGAATGCCAGATAGAGAAGCATGATTCGTCACTCCACAGAACAAGTTTCCAATGCTTCAGAGTCCAGTGGTGGTGTGCTTTACACCACTCCATCCGAGGTTTGGCATTGTGCTTGGTGATGTAAGGCTTGCATACAGCTGCTCGACCATGGAAACCCATGCCATGAAGCTAACGGCGCACAGTTTTTGTGCTGATGTTAATGCCAGAGGAGGCTTGGAACTCTGCAGTTATTGAGTCAGCAGAGCGTTGCTGACTTTTACCCACTATACGCCTCTGCACTCGGCGTCCCCGCTCTTTAACTTTACGTGGTCTGCCACTTTGTGGCTGAGTTACTGTGGTTCCTAAACGCTTCCACTTTGCAATAATACCACTTACAGTTGATCATAGAATATTTAGAAGGGAAGAAATTTCACGAACTGACTTGTTGCAACGGTGGCATCCTATTGCAGTACCACACTCAAATTCAGTGAGCTCTTTAGAACGACCCATTCTTTCACAAATGTTTGCAATGGCAGACTGCATGGCTAGGTGCTTGATTTTAAACACCTGTGGCAATAGGACTGAATGAAACACCTGAATTAAATGATTAAGAGGTGTGGCGCAATACTTTTGTCCATGTAGTGTATAACTAAGGGAATCTGGGGGCTTTCAGGTGTGAGAATGTCAAGGCTGGCTCTGCCCTTTGTCTACCGTTAGTGCGGTCGAACCCGTGTCCATCTGGAGGTGTTTGCGCACCGCGTTTGGGGGCTTGCGCGCTGTGGGTGTTTATTCCACATGGCGGTTAGCCTCAGAGGAGTGCAGCGAAGATGACTCATGACTCAGCAGACTCACGACTCAGCAGGCAAAGCCACGCACACTGCCTCTGCTCCCTCCGCTCCCTGACTGCTCCTTCGTGACCCTCGCAGGTTGCTTAGAAAGGGGCTCTGAGGTCTGCCTTTTGGGAATCTGCCTGTTAAGTGGAAAATGCAAGTGCCCCTTTACCAATCCCCTTTAGTTCCACGGACTTAAACAGAGAGGTATAAATAGCAGAGATGTCCGGCTTGGTTCATACCAAATGTGGATAATTCTCAGAGAATGGGAGGTTCATATGCACTCCAAAGTCTCCGGGAAGCCCAAAGCTGAAGGAATGCATTACTTCAGAATGAGGCTTCCTGGAGTGCACCAGCCTCATTGTGTTCTTTCATCAGTGTTACAAAGGCACTGACGTCTATTTGTGTTTACACAAGCGTGACATTACATTGAATAACACCATGTGCACCTTCACAAACTGCAATGTTTTAGAGACTGTGAAAAATTAGTTTGGCATATTGAAAAACTT
>JAOYSI010051320.1:0-25758 GCA_025775065.1 Hiodon alosoides | reverse complement strand
CCCCCCCCCCCCCCCCCCCCCCCCCCCCCCCCCCCCCCCCCCCCCCCCCCCCCCCCCCCCCCCCCCACCCGTAATCACCTAGAATCCGTTTCACTACGCCATCAACCCTCACCTTTGCTCCCTTAACCAAGCTTGGCGGGGCTCATTGTAAAGTCTCTTCATAAATCCCAGTGAAAATTAGGTCTTTAAACAGAAACATTGCCATCGCCGGTCTCTCCCTTTCATTGTCAGCACTTGGTCCATTAGGCAGACTGGCGAAACAGTAAATTCAATGTGTGCCGCTGTATGTAGACTAGAGGACTACATAATCAAAGGTGCAGTCAAGACAGAGACACCTGCAGCACGACGCCTCACACATTGAGCACGATCGTTTGAATGTCCTTAGCCTGGCCACTTATAATGCAGTCATGCGAGTAAAATACCTGATTAAAAATAAAGTATTTAAAATTAAGGATAAAAAATTTGTAAACAAACATAAATATTTAATTTGTCTCATGCATAGTGAACACCTATTTCTGGGATATACACGTGTTCACAGTTTTGTTCACAGCTGTGGTTTTACAAATGAAGTGATTCTGGAAGGGATGATTATATTTTGATATCACTATCAACAGTTGTATAAAGGCCATTGTGGCTGGGAAATGTGAAGATTCCTGAGGCTCCAGGATAAAAGGGAACCTGATGTGCTAACCTGACCCTTCAGTCAATTATGAACCTATTGTTTCTGGCCTGTGTGTTTAACACAGATTGTTTAGAAACAAGTGGTGATTCCTGTATGAACATCGAATGCCCCTCTGATGTGAATGCCATTTCAAATGGATGCGTCTTGAGGAAAGCATTTTGCAGACCATAACACCATCCGCATGAAATAAGATTTATACACTCCTCAGGAACCTGATCCAGATGTAAACTGCAGATATGCAACATGTAGACATAGAAGTCCACATCTGTATATAATTTCCTTTCATTATTCCATAAGCAAAAAATGAATTGCTACGCAGAGAGGGTGCGGTAAAGGAGGAGTCCATCCTGGTTAAGTACTATTTTTGCAGTCCTTTTAGTCACCTGGCACTATTGAGCCACCCTTTAGCCAGTTTTCTAAACAAGACACTTTTTTTTTCTCTAAACAAGCTGGTTCTGGTGCATGTGAAAAGTTTTGTGTAATAGCTTTCTTCTGTGAAAAGAGCTGCCTGGCCGGGGGTGACCCTTGTCACGTGGCATGGTGATAAGCCAGTAATGAGCTGTCACAGGGCTTTATGTTGCCATTCAGAAAGACAGGTGTGTGTGTGTAAGTGTGTGTCTGGAGGAACATGGACCTCACAGAGAATTCTTATTTGCCTGCTGTTGCTCTCAGCATCTTTTTCTTAGTTTCCTGGCTGGCTGAGAGAGAGAGACCGCTTGCACTGTTGGCTGCTGGCTGCCCAGATGACCCCCGCTGCGACCGCCACAGACCGGTGACTGACACAGTCAACAAACAAAAAGGAAAATGTATACAGTCAATTAACTCCAGAATCCTATCCCATTTCGGTGCTCCCAGGCACCAACCCATGTATGGCTCAAGAGAGGGCTTCCCAATTAAGGTACGTTATCAATGCACAATACACGGTGACCAGAAAATCATATACTAACAAGTGAAGATAGCAAATAGCAGACAAGGTGCATGAAAGCACAAACACATGCAGGGTAAACATACCCTCCCAGACCACCCCGCTCACTGGCCAGGTTAACTATTTTGCCCCTACACTCCAGAGGTCTGCAACACTAGTCTGGGGTTTCTTTACCCAGCTTCCTCCATGTCCATGTCCAGGAAAAGTAACAAAAAAAGGTTCCTAAATCTTGTAGGGATTGTTTTATTTGTCGGTGTACTCGGTCCGGTTCCCAGAAACCGTTATTAAAGTTAATGCTGCCATCCTGATCACTACCAACATCTATTGCAAGATCTCTACGATCTGGATTATTGGATGGCCCTAGATTAGCTGCCTGATTGTCTGATAGCAGTTGCTCCTACTCACCATTAGTGATCACCTTGACTCAGCTGCAGCATTGTCTCCCTCCCCTGGTCTGACTGAGAATGAGTGGGTGGCTGTGCTGTTGTGCTGTTTACGGGACATGTAATTGGCTGAAATTGGTGGTATCACCTCTTTCCTTGGCCTGACAGGGAACCAGCCAGTGGTGCTGTTGCACGGCTATTTCTCTGTGACAAGCCGCCTGACTTATTGTGCTTCTCCGGGATGGGCCAGGATTGTTATGGTTTGTTATTACCACTGACTGAGACACCAACATGCAATGTACTGCTAAGGATTAACGGCACATTTGTCCAGTGGTTGCCATTGTCTGATATAATCTGCCCATTATGCTGCTCCGTGGGATCTTCCTTTGATTATTCTGCCTCGTCCGCAACATCAGTCATCTTGGGGCCAGTAAATTGTTGAACAGAGCAACAACACACGCTCCGATATACTTTCTCTCAAACCTGTGCGAAACTCACACAATCAGCTCTCAAGAGTTTTTGCGGTGTCCCAGATATTTATATAACACAATTTGCAGTGCCTTCACACTCCCAGGCTTTAATTATTTTCAGATTTTTTTTAGAAAGATGTCCCTTGCCTCCCCAATATTATTTATTTTTTGATAATTATTTCTTTGACTATTATTTCTGTCTGTGTTGCTTAGCAACAGTAGTGTTAGACCAGGCTTGCGTAGGACAGACTTATCTCAAGGCCTTACGTTTGACCAATTAAGTCTCAGACCTAAGTTCAGCCCTTTTCCGACCCCAGATGACATTAACTATCAGCCTATTTCTAACCTTTCATTCCTGTACAAAATTTTAGAACAATTGGTCACCTTTCTGTTACAAGAACTCTACACAAAATCTACCGGAACCTTTTCAATCTGGTTTTAGAGCCAGACACAGTACTGAAACTGTCCTCGTGAGAGTAGCACAAATCTGCAAATTATTGCAGACTATGGCATCTTATATATCCTTACTTTTCATGACCTTAGTGCTGCGTTTGATCAGTCTTACACAACCATATGTATAAACGGTTTCTGACACTATCCTAGGAGGGCTCAGGTCCTACCTCACTAGATCCAAGCTAGTTATTAATGGATCGAGTAAATCTGATGCAGTGCTAGTTAGGTAAGGTGTTCCACTATACAAATTTACTTTTCCGCTAAACGAGACGTTTCTGCTACCTCCCCTCATCCACACTCTAAAACTGCAATCAAGAAATGTTGGCATGAATGCAGCAGAGATTACTCTAACTAAGCTGCTTGAAAACCGAGATCATTCTAATGCAGAAGAAAATCGAGATCATCCTCTGCAGAAGCAGGGAACGTTGGGGTCATCTTTGATGATAATTTGATAATCATCAAAAACATCACCCAGGTCTCCTTTCACATAATGAATATTGCCAGGATTATGCCACTGTACTTCTCCTGGCTACTAACGGCTAAGGGTTCTCATATTTCTTTCCTTGGTGCATTGTTTTCAATGCAAATTATTTACTGCCGTGTCTACATGTCTTTCTATTTTATAAATATTGCTTGCTTAACGTGTATACTGTTCTGCATTTGTCTGCATTGTTATATTACGATAACATTCTCATTTTTACACTCTGCAGTGTTTTTAGTTCTGTTTTATATTACTGTCTGTCTGTGAAATTGTTGCTTTGGTTATTGATGTTGTATATGCATATTTGGTTTTAGACATGCACATTATTAATAAAATGTATTATTGTAATAATTTCCTTAATCCCTTTCCACCCCAGAAAGAAAAAAAGGCTGAGGTAAATTTAATGTTTATTTACTACAGCTTTTGATGAATACATGTGCGATAATATATATATATATATATATATAAGTACATTTAGGAAAATCAAAAGAGCAAAATGGTGTTACCTCTTAACAATCACACCCCAATCATAGGTGAGCAAAATCATGCCGGCCTGAACAGTTGTGGCCAGTTGGAAGAGATTCCTCTCATCTGCAGATCCCCACCCACTAAAGCCTGCATGTCTCTATGTCTCTGTTTCAGTGTCCATGCAGCATTTCTAACTCTGCAACGCGGGAGAAGCTTAATGTCCCGAATTTTGTCATTCTTTGCAAACATTCACATGTTAAGCATCATCCTGGCCAACCCATGTATGGCTCAAGAGAGGGCTTCCCAATTAAGGTACGTTATCAATGCACAATACACGGTGACCAGAAAATCATATACTAACAAGTGAAGATAGCAGGCTGTGTAAATTTACTAAACAGCTCTTCAACCGCTGCACCCACTTGTAGCTCCTGGTGTATACACTGCTAATAGACTATGCCGTTAAAGGTCGTGCACAATACTGAAACGAAAAAAGACATCGTTGCTAATGAAGGGAAGACGACAGCTGAACAAAAATAAGGCATAAGCGTTACAACAAAAGAGAAATTTAAAAAGCAGCACAATGTGCAGCAAATGCACATTTTAAACCAAGCCTCTAAATCGTGTCTCTTCTAAATCATATCTTTTTTTCCGGCTTCCAAAGCCTTAAGTGCCCCACTGCTAATGACAGATACCACACACTTTATGTCAATGAGTAGGAGTGCTGAATGTTTGGTTTAGTCAATGTTCTTCCATAAAATTTATGTCCAGAGTTACAGCCCATGACACAAAATGACAAGCCCTAAAAAACTTAGCACTTAGCAATCACGCATAAAGCGCACGTGACCCTCCAGTGATCCACTACAATCTCTTTCAAAGGCGCCCCAGTTAAGGCAGCCGCAAATGCATCCGCCTTTTAAAGCCCCTCGCGGCAAGAACCCCATCTATACTGCTGCCATAATTCTGTGTTTAACAGAAACAGAGAAAGGCGATCAAAATCATCTGCTAGTGGGTCATTTTGCCAACACGGTGCCTTTTGCACCCTCAACAATTAATTGTGTACTCAGAGTGATAATTGATACTTTCTGTCAGACTTTCTGTGGGAATCTTCTTTCATCGCCATGTAATGGGTTACTTTATGGGAACCTCAGCTTCTTGGCTGTATCCGATGTAAAGGATTGGAAAGAACTGCCATTGGTGGGTCAGCAGTGAATGAATCGGGAGCAATGTACAAACTCCATTGCCATTAGTTTTTTTGTCAAATTTACCAGTTCCTTCAAGGTGGAATGCCTAAGCGCTCCTCTGTTTGAAAAACTGTGGGTCAGGAAGTCCACTGAGGGGCAGGCTGCCACCTATTCACCATTTCCGCAGGCAATAAAACGACACTCATGGTCAAGACAACAAAATAAGTTTTGGCTATCCAATTGTCACGATTGAATGTTAAAATGGCTTGTCGTGGCCAATTGCAGAAATACAGAAGTCACTAAGATGCTCAGGATTAGCTGCAGTCAAATTATCTGAACATATTGACACATAGTCATCTTAATTGATCGATAACAGTCACTGTAAAATGCATTGAGATCAAAGGAACGAGAATTAGGTTTCAGAACAGATGCTGGGATAAAATGAATTTGATAAATCTAAAAACAGACACCTGTCCAAATAAATTATTTTCTCGCTCGTTAAAGAAATACAGTTGCTCCACTCGTAAATTATGAACTGGTTACAAATCCCACATACATCTTCCTCAACAATCAGCGACGATTTCCAATCAGTATTATTGATTAAGTCATGCACTTGCCAACAGTACAACAACGCATCTGACCTAGGTCTACCAGTCGCGCCTCCATTTCACCAGAGCAACCTCAACGTTCACAAATTCAGTTTATAGAAGGGTCCCTTCCTCTTGCCACTTTAGTTACTCTCCTCCATCTCCTCATGTACAGAGGCATCCAAGGCAAACCAACTTGGTCGAAACTTATTTTATTTAACCAAAAGTAAGACTAAACTGAAAAGAGGATTAAAATTAAAATAAGTAATGCACTTAATCTTCAAAATTTTCATACGAAAGGTGCTGTGCTTTGAAGGGCCAGGTCCACAGAAAAATAGCGTACAGGCGAACAACGTAAAAAAACACGAGTATCTCGGCAGCAGGACTGTCCGTCTGACCAATCAGAGTGTCCAGGGGCAATTCAGTGAGATTGGCGTTATATGTATTTTAATGTTATGAGTACAGTTTTGTTACAAATTTAGGAAGCCCGTGAGAAGCTCAATAGAAGGCCCTTCGTTACACAGATCACACTTGCATACTGGCCTGAACCAAATTACTCCAGTGCTTGAAAGTCTCCAGCACAAAGTACCACTCAATTTAAATAGTTTGAGTCTTGGCAAATTTTGGTGAGTCCTGGCTCTTCTTTGAATTTGCACAGGTAAACAGACATGCACGTGTGTGATTACGGTAACACAGGATTCCTTAGATAGATTTCATGTATGTCTTAAAGCATTAATTGTCTTGCCAAAGAAATGAGGTGTGTCCACGTGTTAGGCGTCAGCTCCAAGGGTACTGTCGGAGTTTAATTTCACTCAAAAAAAATCTTCATTGTCTCAAAAATAAACCGATCCACGCATAATTAAAACTAATATACCATGACAGTTGTTCTTTGCAAGAAAATTAATGATGTGTGAATTCAATAATTGCCATTACTTATTTAATTAATTGAATTTGTTATAATGCTGTGACAGCTGTGAGTGGTTTGCAAATTTGCTGTTCAGTTGCTGCTGTACTATTTGAAGCACCATCTAGTGAGATATTTTTGAATTGATCAGTCACATGACATGCTCTTGATTCGTCAGACTTTTTTCCCCAGTAGTTAAAGACTTGCAGAAATGGGGAAGTTAAACTGTCATTTTTTTTTCTTTCTCTAATTGTTCTATGAAGACTAAAAAATGTAATTTTACAAACGTGCATTGAATTTGTTGCTTTCACCTCTCTCATATGACATGATGTATGCAGTATTTAGATATACTTCAAAAATCTGCTGAGATGCAGTCTAGGCAGTGGGCCATGACTAAACAAATTTTTTAGATGCAGTTACCACCAGGCCCGCCGAAGTCGATTCAAATAACGGAATTATAAAAATTATTATTTTGCTAGAAACAAAAAAAGAATCATCTTGAGGAATTCTGTCATTGAATGTTGATGATTGATAAATACTAATGGGATTATGTAAACAAATGTACATTTGTTTATAAAGGAGTTTTATTGTTACCACGGATGGAGAAATTCAGGCTTTTCCAGGTGGTTATTAAATATAACCCCACGTCAGTGTTTGTCTGTCGGGGGTGTTTTGTCTGACTGTCAGTCCAACCAAAAATTATGTTTGTCTACGGCAGCTGACCCTACAAAGAGGTAATACTAATCAAATTATTATTATAATTATTGTATTATTATTAATTTTAAATAAAAAATCTAATCTATCTCATCTGAGATGGGATGGTCACCCCCATCCCCACACCCAGTTGGCAGGCCTGGCTACCATACCTCACCCCATTAGACAATGAGCATAAATTCTAAAACCATATGTACATTTACATCAGTGTCTATGCAATGCATTTTTGTTTCAGGTCTCTGTCTTCCCTTAATGCTCCATGCAACTCTTCTGCAACCTTCAATACTCCAATAAAGTAAAGTCAGAGCTATCGCAATCAGTGTAGAATTAAAAGGTAGTGAGCCCAACAATTATTCTGAACACATTCTTAATTGACTTTTGACAAATTAGGTATACTGGCTGAGAAGGAGACATAAATCACGGCGTACGCTTTGACAGTCATTTATCTCAACTGGGGTGTGCCTTGATCTAGATTTATCGAAACTCCAAACTTCAATAAGTGTTCAACAACTGAGCCCAAACGCTCCTGCTATTTCTGAGCTTTCCAAAGAAGAAAGAAAGGAGGCCCTAAAGGGTTCCTACCCAAATGCGACTCATCCTGACAGAAGATGAAAAACTAGAGCTATAAGAGAAACAAAGCCCTGAGGTATGCATGAAAATGCAAATGAGAAATTTGGCTCTGTAATTTTAATCCCAATATGTGCCTGATAGCTAATTCACTTATTCTGTAAAGCCTCCAGAAACTATAATTTTCCCCAGTAAAGAACCTCAAAGAAGACTAAAGACTCTTTGACCTTCATTTCAATGGTAGACTGTAGACATTTCCCTCGTTTGCAGTTGCATTGCCAGACGAAGATATCTTTTGCATTCTTGCATAAAAAACACATTTTTTTGTATTCATTGACATTGTGAATTTCACATGAGACATCCTGTTTCCTGTTTTAGTTAAAAAAGCAGGGCAAAGTTTGCTTGCTGATGCCTTACTCCGGCGTTAAAGTCCTAATCCAAGGTCTGGCTAAATAGTTCTCTTTCGATTAGACTGCACAAATACTTTCTGCACCCTGAATTATCCTGCATGATTTAACACATTATAGGGGGAATGCCTTTGAGTGTGAGAGCTGAACTTCTGCCTCCTGGACTTCCCTGCAATGGGGAGTGAATAACCCTGAACCTGCACGCCATGTATGGCTGTTGGCAAGCATGGTCTTGGCATTGAACTAAGAATGAGCATCCTACATTCGCCCAGTCGAGAGGGCAGTGTTTGACTTTGGACCAATGGCAGCCCCAAAAAGGCTTCTGAGCATGGCTTCACACATGGCCTCATACCTGCTTTGATCACACAGTTGTGTTTTTTAGTTTTGCTGGGCTGTGAAACCGACAAATCTGTCCTAAGTGAGACGGTATAGTTAAGGAATCTACCTGGGATATGAGAAATGGAGATCTTCAGCCTTCTGAGTGGCTCAGTAGGTAAAATCCCACGATTACGTTTATAATAGTCCTTTGATTAGGATTTGTATGTTCGAATATGGATAGTTTTGTTTCTTGACTGTGACCAGGATTGCTGAGTAGTTGCACACAATTGGCTGAGTACCCTCTGGGGTCGGGAGGGAGGGAGTTTCGGCCAGTCCGGGTTTGGGAGGCTGCTTTTCCAGTCAGCACTGAACCTCTTGTACTGGGCTGTGTGCCCTGCAGCATGTTAAAAGATGGTTAGCTCGAGGATGGGTGGGTTGGAGGAACCCTGACGTACTTCCACACCCTCCTCTGTGTGTGATGAGAGAGTTTGTGCGGATGAGCCAAGACACATTAGCAATAGACAACAAAAAATGAGAAAATTATAAAGATTTTTATAAAAAAGAGAACATTCTGATTCCATAGCTGGATTACAGTCTTTGATTCATGATAATCATCATTGTTAGCTGGAGTTTGTTTCAGATGTATGCTCCAGTGCTTGGAGTCTCTTCTCTGATGGCTTTAAAATCCTGCAGTGTCGATTTGCTCCATGGATTCTATCACTCAGGTGGCGGGAAAGTGAAGCCTCGCAGGTCAAGTTAAACTAGGAGACCATGCGGGGTTCTAACCGTCTAGAAGATAAGGCAGCCCTTCACCGGTCAGCAACTTTGAGACCTTTTGGGACAACCGTCTCCACTCTGGCATGACATGACCTAGCAGCCTAGGCTGCTTGTTGGTCCATTGTCCAAGTGAGCAGCGCGTCGCGCTCGTACCCCTATTGGCGAGGAGTGTTGTGTAACTAATGCAATTGCACTTAAAACGTCCACAGACATAATGCCAAGGTGCAAATTCTGTGTACAGTACACATTTAGGCATGATTTAACCTCCTCCTTTTCGCTAGCACCCATCAATGCATTATGTCACTCCGAACTGACCCATCCAATAAGAGCAAAGGAGTGAAAACCTGGGGAAGACATCAAGCGGCTGGGCTTCACTTAGCTTGTCGCTAACAAGCATATCCTCTCAGTTCCCCAGGGGCCTTCAGGCTGGCACTGCCTTTGCGTGGGACGACTCTGGCGTGATCTGTATTGAACCTTGAACCTCTTGCACAGGCTTTGTAGCCTGCAGTGTTTAAAATGACAGCTGGCTGAAAGGCAATAGGTCGTAAAATAATTGCAATTCCAAAAAAAATAAAAAATAAAACACCCTTCGTTGCCCTCAGGCTACAAAAAACCCTTTTAACCCTCAGACCCCCCCTCACTCCCATAATTTTATTCATCACAGCACAACACAATGGTGTCTGTGAACAATTCATTGAGGTGCAGGAGGGGTATGGTGTGGGGGAGGGGCATCCTTTTAGGAGGCAGAGCCATGTATTTGGACATATTCTGTCTTTTTATATATCTTAACAACGTTTTCTTTTTGGTGCTTCGGGGCAACGTTGTGGCTCTTTTTCAGGACAATATATTGCTCAGTGCAGGTCATGTGATTTGGTGTACAATGGTGGATTTATGCTTTTGCAAACATATCCACTGATATTCAAAGGCAAAAGACACAGGGACATTTCATGGGCAAAAGGAGGCTTTTTGTAGGCAGTTAGGGTCATACCTTTTGACAGTAGAGACAGCGAGCTTGAGAGCATTTAAAGCTAGGAGGAACGGATCCCAGAATCTGGCATTAGAGGTAGGGAAATATTTCTGAATGTAAGTATAGTACAGAGTAGTGATAACTCTTTGGAGAAATAACTATTTATGTCTAACTATTTATGAAACAACTCTGTCTTCCATTTGGAAACAGCACACTGTAATCAAGTGTAGAGTGGAAGTAACAAATGGGAGCAAATACAAGGTGATTACATTGGTATACATCCAGTCACTGAAGTCGAGGGATGGGACCAAAGCAGAAAAGTGACCTGTCCTGCTGTGGCACAACGAGTGAGTGCCATGAGGCTGGTCTCCTCTTTTTCATTTTAAATTTTCTTTTATTTATTAGGAATCGCCAATCGTGCTGATGCATCTCAGCTCAGGACCACAACGTCCATCACCACACGCGGGGGGAGAGTGAGGAAGTAAGACTAGTCTGTAGTCTCTGCACGACCGTGTGTCTTTTCCGCAGGCTACACAGCTGGCGAAAAAGGTTCAGCAGCGTTTGGACGAGAGGCACGTCCCTCTTGGCAAACCAGTATGAGAAGCTTGTTAGCAATGAGTGGAAGGACGTCCCGCTGATTTCACCCAGCTGGATTCAAACACCAGCTAATAGAGCCAGTCAGGAGCTCTTCCTTTAGATCCTAAATTGTACAGAGTTTCTACTAATCTGGAATTAACTTGTAGTAGACAAGTTGTTGGGATTTCCAGCGAATATGAGAGGAAGAGGCAGGTATCTTCTACACCGAAGTTTAGCTTTGGAAAGCTAGTTGAGGCGATATTAGAGTCCTACGGCAGACAAGGCTAAAGGAATTTCCTAAAAGTTTATATAATTGCCCTCACAGTTGAAGTACTCCAAAAAGGTGGGCTATACTGTGGTATTCTGAATCTGTGGACAGCTTACACAGTGCAATAGAAATTTGCTTTCAAAGATGGACATGAATGTGGAAGATTATATCCTCTTTCTCCTCATCAACTCCCCGCCTCATGTAGAGGAACTGGAAAGTCTCTGCCGTCATGCGGGGGTTATAAAACCATTGGATGTCTAAGTTGTTAAACACAGTGTTCCCACCACTCAGCAGACTGACACCGGGTCCATGCCGTGGTTGCTAGATCTGAAATGGATATTGCAAATTGTTACCATAGGTTTATGATATTGTAAGACATACCTCAGGGAAATGCTACTCTCTCACACAAAATTTGCCAGACCTGTGCAAAACCTGAAAAGGCAGAATTGGGAGATAATGCTGCGTCAAACTGGGGAAAAAAATAAAAACTAGATTCTAGAAGAAGATTCTAGAAACAGAAAACTAGTAACATAGTGAGCCATAGTGAGAAGCCTCAGCTGACATGAGCTCACGATCAAAATGTCTTACACTATGAAGAACCGCTTTGTAACTGCTGATCATTTATATAGTACTTTCAAACTTGACTGTTACCGTTATTTTCTATGTTACACAATGAATACATAAGATGTTACGCATGCAATTAGCCAATTATATTGATTCATTGTCCAGTCACTAGCTGCTTTTCCCATGAATCAAGCCTTGCCTGGTTCCAATTCCACAGCAACGGAAACGCAACCAAGAACAAACGAGGCCATGAGTACGGCTTGGCTCAGCCCAGCGTGGGTCAGTTCCTGTTGTAGTGGAAATAAATCATAACTGAAACTATTCTAAATGTTTAAATGCATAACACTAGAAGACTAGGGAACCAGAAACCATGAAAGAGATACTCAGGGATATATCTTTCATAAGTATTAATGAGAATAATATAATATATGTGTATATAATATATATTGGGAGATACCTATATAAATATATTATACTGTGGTAGGTATCTCCCAATCACTGGCAATTAAACAGGGAATTTTTATGTGAAACCGGCACCTAACTGCTGTGTGTCTCATTTAATCTAGAGGTACTGTTGTGCATCTCTGCCTCAGAAACAAACTGAAACACAGCACAAGCAATTAGCAATCAAATCAGCAGTAGCTATAAATTACAAACACACAACCATCCATTTATATAAATAATTCATTAAGTTCTCATTTTTGATTACAAAAACTGATGCATCCCCAATTATTCCACTACGCTGGCCGGGTCTGGACCCCCCCCCCACGTAATACTAAAACAATGCGACTGAAAACGGAGGCATTACTCAAGGATAAAAGCAATAAATAACGATATATATAGAATGGTTATACACAATACATGCCAAGGTTAAAACACTACACATAATAATTATTCAATAATAAATATAATACAATAATAAACAGGTGTGAAAAACATATAATTATCTTTGGCACCCTAATAATAAATATAAAATCTAAGCATTTCAGCATAGTCATCATCGTTATTATTTAACCTGCCGGAAATTAACTCTAGAACATAACAGAAACCCCGAGCAGGAGAATAACTGACAACTGACAGGGCAGATTTTTCCTCAGGTAGGATCCACCCATTACCCCTCCTGCCCCCAGTTTGTTCAACTATGTCCGTGATAACTTTATTATACCCCAGCTCATCGGTTTGACCACGTCCGGTAGAAATCCATTGTTAGGCCTTGACGGTAAGAAACAAATGCCTCTGCATAGCAGACCATTATTGGAACTAGGCTCGTCTTAAAAACACATGAAAACAAGCCGCCCACTAGTGGCAGAAATTGTGATTAGCAGCCCACGTGAAAAACATTTAAAGTACGCTTTGCTTAAATATAGATTTCCCACTCCAAATAACTAAGAAATAAAATTTAAAATAGCATTGAACGTAAGAAAAATAAAACATCACACCTTGAATATCCATTAATTACTCATCTTTATTTTTACTTGCTTCTTTAAAAAAGAAGTGAAATTGGCAACGCCGCAACTGATCTTTACCAGAGTATTGACATAGTCAAAAAGAACATCATCTAATTGGTTATTTCTGAGCAAAATCAAACAAAAAACGATAATTAAAATAACAGCAAATACAGAAACAGTTCTTGGGGTCATTCACTGAACGTACATTTCTCTTGCTGGAACTGATAAAAAAAATCTTGAGATGAATTAAGGGTACCCTAAAATAAATATACTCCACTTTTTTCTGTTTAACAATGACAGTATAGGAAGGTTTTCAATCAACAGCAAGTCCCAGATAATGTTCAGCTCTCCAAACAGCTTTGAAGTCAGATGGTTTTCTTCTCTTAAAACCTCATACTTTGGTCCCCCCACAAAATGCCCACTGGCTTAGCTCGCACACTTGTCACTTTCTCCATTTTCCACAATTTTACGCTTCTTTTCCTCGGTTTCTGCTTTGAAAATATTTGCTCTGTAGAACTGCAGTTCTTTAATGCTCTCCTGAATGTCATCCAGTGCTCTGTCAAAAAAAAAATACAAATAAATATTTAATATAATAATTTAAAAACTCACCTTGTTTTGTTTTGCAATTTCTACCTAGATTAATCTTGAATTAATCCAGACAAATATCCTATTAGTTGCACTAAACGTACAAAATCTTCAAGGCAGACACAGAGAATGAGAGAAAAACGATACTGACAAAGTGAACATAGGTTTCCCTCACTATTCTTTCCCTCCTCGGGGTTCTGTTTGAAAGTGGACGTAAACTTGCCTGTGTGATGCTCTTTTCTGCGGAGCGAGCTTGTACTCCTCTGGAAACCAGCGCCTGGAAATGAGACGAATATCATGCCGTTAAACGGGACTTAATTCAATTATGTGCAGGACTAAAAACCACTGCCTATCAAACATTTTAAAACACAATCATTGATCTAAATTAAGAATATTGAAGGAAAAAAAATGCAGGCGTTATAATTTAGGTTCACATACAATTAACAGTGGCATTTGGAATCAAGACAGCGATACAAATGAAAGAAACCTTTTCGTTTTCCTTCATTTAATTCATGGTGGATATAGCACATAAGTAGCGCTCGCTTCGAAAAGATGCAAACGGCTTATTGAGAACTGACGGATCAAAGGACACCAACCAAATTCAATTAGACACACATTCATCTCAACAGGCAAAAAGCCGCCGTGTAATTTCCCGCACCGACTGCGCAATTACATGTGGAACTAAAAAAAGAACGGAAACAGGAAAAGAAAGGAGACGCTAACGGAGACGGAAACGTCGGGTTTGCACAGAAGTTGCTGGCTGCCACTTAACGGCGTCCCACACCTGCAGAGCTCCTTGATGGTGCTCACGTCGACGATCCGGTAGTGCAGGTGTCGCATGAACTGGGGCATGTATTTGTCGAGGAACTTCTTATCGGCGTGCACTGAGTTTCCTGGTGAAAGGAGAGCCACACACAGTTTGGGGCACAATCACTTTGAGCAGATATTACACAACTTCTCCTGCTGGTCTGCAGGACACATCATGGAGGAAACCTCAGACACGATTAGGGGAAAAACAGCCACTGAACGGGCAGACTGCACAAAAAGCACATACCAGCTGTGCAGATTACAAACCAATGCTACAAATTCACATACGTTGTTTCTTAAGGACACCACAGTGAAGCTAGGTGAATACCTGACTATTGCTAAGGAGTGAGGAACTGACACAAATACAATAAACAAGGTTACTGTTGCTGTTGCTTCAACATGTACTGTGTCATTCACGTGTACCTAGGCTGCCAATATAATTCTCAGGTATGACATTATCATTTAGAAGATCAGCTCCATTTCTGTAACAGTCCCATTCCAAATAAGATCACTACTTTATAACGAAAGCATTTTAATGAGACCGCATACAAGTTATATTTAACAGCTAGAAGGAACATGTCAAGAATCCATGTTTGAGTGAGTATTCCAATCTTGTCAGACTCCACTGGATGTGTGTGAAAGAGCACCACTTCCCCTCACCTGCTAGAGGACAGTGACCGGGAGGTGTGTGCTGCCGGACAAAGGACAGGAACTCATACTCGGCCTGCTGCAAGGAGATCTTGCTGTCCCGCACCGCCTGCGTGAGCCCTGACTGAAACAGGAAATTTATGTTCTTTAATTCTGCAATTGGCAGCAATGCGACACATTATTAATTGCACAGACATACTCATTCCTAACCACTGATACGTAGTTCCAGTGGTAGTGAACAACTCTGTGGCCTGAGAAATTCTGAAACGGATCCATTTCTCAGAAGACCACAGATCACAGTTACAAAATCTGCTTTTGGTAGTTTCTGAAAACAGTCATAAGCCAGTATAAATAAACTCTTACACTTAAAGCTGTATGTGGCAAACATTTGATAAGGTAATTTCTATGCTTGGCTCAATCAAAATGGATACTCTATCCACACTGGTGGAATTATAATATTTACCATCCCATGATGCTCCTTACACCAGTCTGACATCCCATCCAGCAGTTCATCTGACTGATTTATTATCAAATTGGGACCCTTTCAAAGCAAAGGCAACAGATCCCATTAAAAATGACCATATATTATTTTAGAAATAATTTTAAAATAGTTTGAAGTTTAAAATATTAACATATTAACAAGTCCAAGTATAACAATAGAAAGCCGCGTTGGATGTAGCTGTAGATTACCTTTGCCAAAACATTCAGATCAGAGTCCGTTATAATGCAGGCCATTTCGATGATCTGGTCCGTTTCTATGTCAAGCCCTGTCATCTAAAAAGTTGAAATAATTAAGCAGAAAATGGTGGCCATTGACCTTGCGAGATGGACTTGAAAATGTAGTCGGTATGTCTCGAAACTCGCCACAGGAAATAATGTTACACAAGTCACGCAGTCATAAATGAAATACCTTGACGCAGCAGTGAAACGTAGTACCGAAATTAAAGTCAGTCGTTGCTTAACCGACTGCAAACTAACGATTTCTATAACTGCATACACCCAAAACAACTAACACCAACGTTTCATCTTTACGAACGAGATCAGACTTTAAAAAACTACGTCACAAGTTTGAAAAAGAACACATTTATCAAGTAACTAGCAATGCTCCAGTTAGCGTTAACCAACCGCCCTAACGCATATTGTTATTATCCACCGGGACTTAAAACGTCATACGAATGAATACGTTAAATTTTCAGTACTATAAACAGGGGAGATTAAATAAATACATACGGAATTTCCAAAAAGCAATGTGGCTTTTAAAACAGCTCAATAAGTGTAGTTCTAGTGGCTGAAATAAAAATCTAAGTAGGCAATGTTGTAGACCCCGTTAACGTTAACATAAGACTGCGAGCCAGCTAATGAAAAGTTCACGATGAATAAGAGTCGACTAATACTAAACTAATCTACATTCAAAACTATAATTCCTAGTACGCTTTTTGAAACTTCATTAATTGTCCGCGTTCACTAAAGTCATCCTTGATATGCTAAGTTTTACATAAAACGGCTAAATGCTGTTTCATACCTCCAGATCCACCCATACCAGTCTCTGGGTCATGCCTTCCGACATCGGGGTTGGTGAAGCTGTCATCTTCCTGCAGAAAGTAAACGAGGAGCAGGTAGCAGAGAGGCGCTTTAACCCAGCAGGACTAGGCGGAGAGCCTGCAATTCCCACTTCTGTGTAACGTGAGCAAGACCACCTTACACCTCTTTGAAAAGAATCTACTCTGGCCACAGGAAACCTATATTTTCTGTATCCAGATGTTAAAAGAACTGTTACGCTAGCAAATCTCGCTCTCACTAGCCACGCTGCTGTTACCATGTACAGCGGCATCCTGGCCGAAAACCGACAAAAACTGTCGTAAAGCGCAATAGAGGAAATACAGTAACTAAAATATTAGGTACTAAACCACTACTGGCTACTGTACTGCCAATTTGTTATTCATTTTAAATCATTATATTTAGGTTTCATGAGGCGTCTAAGCTAGAGCAGTTTTAATCACACTGATATGGCATTTTCAGTGTAATTAGATTAATAAAAAGTTTGCTAAGATGAGGCCAACACTTCACAATTAAAAAAACACAACAATAATTCAGTAATATCTCTTCATGTACCATGGGTTTAAGACATTACATCAGAATTTTGGAGGTAAAGGGTTACGGGTTTTTTATTTGCAACATTTGTCCTAGGTAGAGACTTTATATTTTATGTTGTAAGTATGAAAAAGATAGCACTGGACTATTAGATTTTTTTTAAAGATTAAATTTTACAGAGGCAATCAAACATCAGAAAACCCCACGCAAAACCGGGAAAACTGGTAAATTATCCCCTGACCCCAGAGGAGGTCGAGAGAACTCACATACAGAATTAAGATAACAGTGAGGAGCTGACTAGCAGTTTAGCAGTGTCAGTACTTTGTGGGAGCTTGATTCTTGATTCTTAATTTATGATTAAACTGGCATTTGTGCATTTCCCTGTCAATGTTTATTCAGCCTTGGATAAGTTAAACAGGTAATGGTATCACTGGTAGATCTGACCTCTGCAAAATTCGCCCTCTGTTGGGGTTTGCTGTATCATCTAACACAGGTGATCAACTTATGCATGAACAGAGACCATATCATGTAGTTTATAATGATACTGATTTGATTCATATGACAATTTTAAAAAGTTGAATGTGAATGTGAAAAAATATGAATGTGTGATGAGGGCCGCAGGGACTCCTATACCAAAAGGTCTGTGAACTTCTAAGAAACTGTGACTAGTTTGCCCAATATTAGCAATACTATTGAGACTGTGTCTGTGCCCTGTGTTGTTAACTAATCTGTTTTGTTACGATACGAGGGTTATGTCTAGAAAATCTAATCAGAGCTAAATGCAACTGTAGGTATTTAAATAACTCATGCTGTGATAAAAAAAAAAGATACTCTTAAATGATAACAGACAACATTCTTGCATAAATATCATGAATTTATTTGAAACCTGGCTTAAACCGTGGGAACATCAACAATGCTACTGATCAACTAAAAAAAAAAAAAACTCCATTCCTGTCTGTTCTTAATTCCATAGGTTTTGTTCAACAAGTACTTCAGCCCATCCATTATCATAGTCGTACACATATACCTAGTGAGATTACCTTAGGTATTGATGTACACAACCCGACCACATTCTTGCACAACCCAGTGTTGTCTGACCATTTTCTTATAATGTATAAGACTAAAATAACAAGTTTCTCTAAGATAGAGCCCAGGTACTAAATGAGGCCGTCTATAAAACCAGTGACTGTGTCGGATCTTATAGAAGAACTTCCAAAACCTCTACCCAATGTAAAAGAGCTCAGAAAGTCATAAAACATTTTATACTGACCAAACCTGAACATTAAAACAAGCTTGCCGTAAAATGTAAAAAGTAACTTGCAGGTTGTTTATCCTGTGTGGAACGACAGTCTAATAAATTACAAACATGCGCTAACATTTGCTCGATCAAAATTATTTTTCTAACCTCGTAGAAGAAAAATAAATAAATCTGCTTTTCTTTTTAAAAACATTACCCAATTAATTAATTGGCATGAAGCAGACTGTTTAAATATCTGCCAACACCATCCTATTAATGATTTATTGATCTTTTTTTAATTTAAAGGTTAAACAAATAGGAGCAGATGTATTAAACCTCTCTACCTCATCTGAATGTATACCAGTACATGGAAATAGAAACACACAGCCAACATTACCTGAGCATTTCCCCCATAAACAAAAATAAACTTTCCGCAAATGTGCTTAATACCATTAACACATCACTATCATTGGGCTAGTTTCCCAAATTTCTTAAATTAGCTGTGGTCAAGCCTACTTTAAACAACAATCCTGGACCTAACATTTCTAAAGAATTTCATACCAATATCCAACCTTCCCTTTTTATCTGAAATGCTTGAAACATTAAAAAACTGTTGCTCAAAAGCTAACAGCATTCTTAGAAGGTAATAACACCTATGAGACTCTTTGGCCAAAGCACTGAGACATCACTTATTAAATTTGCCAATGATATACTCTGATAACAACTCTCTGTCTGTACTAGTTCTTCTTGACCTACCGGCTTCCTTTAACACTACTGACCACCAGATCTTTCTGGTACTAAAGGAAAACCAGAAGGTATCAGTGTCAAATTCTGTTTGCAAAAATGCGCTATAACAAATACAGTCCTCAGTATGGGGGAAATGCAGCCTGTGCAATTAATATGATTTACCGTATTTCCCCATGTATAAGACGCTCCCATGAATAAGACCCACCTTCATTTTGGGGCCCGAAATTTGAAAAAAAATGTATTACATAAAGTTATTGAACTCAAGTTTTATTCATCAAAAAATTAATACAATTCATCACTGTCAAAACTCTCATCCGTCTTCAATATTAGCAATATTATTGAGACTGTGTCTGTGCCCTGTGTTGTTAACTAATCTGTTTTGTTACGATACGAGGGTTATGTCTAGAAAATCTAATCAGAGCTAAATGCAACTGTAGGTATTTAAATAACTCATGCTGTGATAAAAAAAAAAGAAGGTAAAAGTAAGCATGTTGAATCTAAGGCCACTCTTATTGTACTCTTAAATGATAACAGACAACAATCTTGCATAAATATCATGAATTTATTTGAAACCTGGCATATATTGCCTCGTCCTCAGTTCCATCTATGACATTTGAAATGCCACACTTCTTAAATGACTTGACAACGATCTCAATCTTGATATTATCCCACGATCTTTTCACCCAGGTACAAACGTAACCTAATATACCGATAACAAGTGCGAAACAATGAGCGCAAAAACAACAAGCGCGAAAAAGCGGGAAATGCAAGTAAAAAAAAAATAATCTACAACCACTGTATAAGACGCACCAAGTTTTTAGACCCCAAATTTTTCGAAAAGGGGTGCGTCTTATACATGGGGAAATACGGTAAGTTACCAGATTTTAAGGTGCATGCAAAAGTATATTTTCTCACAGTAGGCTGCTTGAACACTGTGGCACACTCACTCGTTCATTTCCTCTGGTAACATTTGACTAGAAACTCCTTCAAATTTATTTCACACTGACAATGTGTTTCATATCCACAAACAGATATTTAAACAACACCACAACAAAACGTTGGCTTATTTAGAATGACGAAGTTGTAAAACTTTTCATCACTTAACTTCCAAAAAACAATCGTGTGTTCCGAGAGTTTGGAAATGCTGCACTTTGTACAGAATTGAAGGGAAGCATAGAAGTGGGGCTCTATGGCAAATAATAATAATAATAATAATAATAATAATAATAATAATAATAATAATAATAATAATAATAATAATAATAATAATAACATAACAAAAAAAAAAAAAAACAACAACTTTTATTATGCCAGTGAGAGTGTCATCACTAACCACTGTATCATTAATATGAAGGATTGGAATACTGTTCTAAATGGCCCCCTCCTCCCAAAGTAAATTATTTAATTTACAATTAAATTATATGAGTTGAATTATGCAATAAATTACTTAGAAGATCTACAGCAAAATGTTAGGTGCGGGAGCAGTAAGTGTTTGGAACATCCTGGGTCCAAACATGTCAAACAAGCCTTCGCGAAAAAGAGAGAGAGAGAGAGATAGGTATTTTGCCTTGACAGTGTCCCAAGATGTAATTGAATAATAAAGAAGTCAATGAGCTCTTTTATTTGATTGAGGCTCTTGGCACTTTTCGTTTTCATAAAAATCTAGGTGAAGAAACTAACTGCGAAAATATCGATTGAAAAGAAAGCGAAAGGATTTTTTTATTAAAATTGAAATAGTTTTTGTCAAGTTTTGCTGCTCGAGGCCTCCAAAACACACAGGCTACGACTGACCATGCAGTTCCAAGCTGACTTAAGACCTGCTCCAACCGGGAAACTAAAAGCAACCAGGCGGCGCTACAAGACTTTCACGATTGACGAAATCCTGGCAGATAATACCTATGACCACTTCAAGAAACAGTCCACTTTGCCTGTATACCCGTCAGTCGTTTTTATAGCGCAACCGATACACTCTTATCCGGGTAAAAGCTTGCCTCCTGCTTTTCTTTTAACTTCCCTATATAAGGTGTGATTCGGCGCGTTGACAATCCTAACAAATGACGATGTAACTGTGCTTGTTTTTTATGTCGTCTTCATGGTGCGTATAAAAATGTATACACGTTTATTCTTCTTCCAATTTTAACAAAAATGGTAACAAAATGTTGTACAAAGTAGTTGTTTCAACACTGAGCAGGGTTAAATAACGAGCATGACATTGCTTTTCATTACGCAAACCTAATCGATTGTAAATATTTAATTTGAACTATACGAAAAAAACTATACTGAAACGTTTTACCAATCTTAAAAATATACTGAATAAGCTTTCTTTAGGCTGTACAGCATTACTTAAGTTTACACGTGTGTTCTAAGGTCGAAGATGTGGGGAATCTCGAAAATGCCACCTGTTTTTTTCTGGATTTTGCATTTATAGTTTAAAACTATTTCACGGGTGGGACCAAGGCAGGCTAAGACGCCCACAGCTCAGTTTATCTTGAGGCTGGAATGAGCCAGCAGTCTCGCTCCATAAAGGATTCTCCACCAGGTGTCGCTCTCGGGCTGTACTGTGACACAGCGAAACCCAGAAGCGACAGGTAAAGGCGGTTGGGCGTTGTTGATGTGGTTTTTGGTATACCTTTCGTCTTTTGAACCAAAGCACTGTTGTAAACCTATTCTGTATGAGCCACCGTTAGCGTTGTCATTTGCATTGTTCACTGCTGTATTGCTAAAATAATAAGTCTGCTTTGTATTATAGTCCATTAAAATGAAAAATTAAATTATATGGCAAAGATTAAATTAAATATAAATTCATGAAGTGTGCATTCAACCTGTGTCATGACTACTTATACTAGAAAAATGACTACTGAAAAATCAGTGAACTTTGAAACAGGTGTATTTTATTTTAATGTATCCCATCTTAACTGTTTTTATTCCCCTGTAATGCTGCCCTTGACATTGTGATAGAACCCACTTCCATTCTTTAATCAAATCTGTTTTGACACATTGTGACATTATTTAGTCCATTAACTCAGGTTCATCTAGTGAGCATGTTGCAAGAGAATTAAAGTAGGTTCTCAACTTAGTTGATGTTGGAAAATAACTCTATTATTTATTTAGTTGGAAGAAAAGTCTCACCAGAACCTGGGGGAAAGATTTCATAGTTTGTTTTATTTCTGGAAGAAGATTGCGAGATAGCATCATTGCTGGTGGCAATTTCAGATGGCATCGCAATGAAAAACGAGCACACAACGGGCTAAGGGAACGCTTGCTCAAAGGGGACCCAATGCCCCCATCCCCTTATGATGGTTGAGAAGGCCTTTCAGAATTAATCGGGAGGGGCAGGGTGTTTTTGTGCTGTCCTTAACCCTTTCCAGCCCACATTAATTTACTAACACTCAGTTAAAGTCACATGACCATGCAAGCACATTTTCAGGTGGCTTACGACTGGTTGCCACAGATTATCTGCATGTAAGAATGTGAACTGGCATTTAAAACGGGCCTATTTTTATTTTATTTTAGTTTTTGTTTAGTTTGCTGACGCTAATGGAGCTTGGAGTGTGATTGGGCTGGATATACATTATATACTTCATTTTTTGACAAATGTCTGTTTGCTTGGACCTTACTCCGAGTAGTTTTTGAATGAGCTACTTCATTTTCGTGGGCAAGTCCCATTAAGTTTTTTCTACGGGATATAAAAGGCATGCTCAATTGAGTTTAGATCAGGTGACTGACTTAGCAAGTTCAGAATTTTCTAGTTTTTAGCTTTAAAAAACTCTTAAAAAAAGCTTTTTTGTTGCTTTAGCAGTATGTTTCGGATTGCTGTCTTGCTGTAGGATAAAATGCTGGCCAATGATTTTTGAGGCATTTGCTTGAACTTGAGCAGCTAAGATGTTTCTATACACTACCGAATTCATTCTGCTACTGCCATCAGCAGTTAGATCATCAATGAAGATGAATGAGCCAGCACCTGTGGCACCCATACATGCCCGGGCCATAACACCCCCACCACCATGTTTCACAGATGGTGGTAATATATGGATCTTGATAATTTCCTTTTCGCCTCCATACTTTGCTCTTGCCATCACTCTGATAAAAGTTAATCGTGGTCTCATCTGTCCACAACAACTTTTTCCAGAACTCTGCTTGCTCTTTTTAGTTCTTCTTGGCAGACTAACCTGCCATCCTGTTTTTTGGCTAACCAGTGGTTTGCAGCGTAGCCTCTTTACTTCTGTTCAGGAAGTGTTCTGTAGACAGTATTCATTGACAAATCCACGCCTGCCTCCTGAAGAGTGTTCCTGATCTTTATCGGACAGGTGTTTGTGGAGTTTTCTTCATTGCGGTGAGAATCCTTCTGTCATCAGCTGTGGAGGTCTTCCTTGGCCTACCAGTCCCTTTGCGATTACTAAGCTCACCAGTGCTCTCTTTCTTCTTAATAATGTTCCAAACAGTAGATTTAGGTAAGCCTACAGTTTGGCCAATGTCTCTTACCATTTTTGTCAAGGCTTCCTTGACTTTCATTGGCGCAATTCTGGTTCTCATGATGAAAAATGGCAGAAACAACACACTCCAGAGTTTATCAAAAGCCTAGAATGAAGACTAGATGCTGAAACCTTTCTTACACCAGAAGCAATGAAACACACCTGAGTAATCACAAACACCTGCGAATCCTTGTCCTAAATATTATGGTGCCCTGAAATGGGGGGGGACTATGTATAAATGTGTGGTAATTTCTACATGTATGAAAATACCCTTTAATAAAACCTGAGAATGTGCACTTTATCCACTTGTGAATTGTTTGATTACAAATCTAAAACTGTGGAGTACAGAGGGAAATCCAGAAAAAACATGTCTTTGTCCCAAACATTATGGAGGGCACTATATATAAAAAATAAAATAAATAGAAATATAAAAAAGGCTATATGTCTATTTGTGGCACCGCAGTTGATTATGTAGCGATCACTGAAATACACGCATGGCCATCCAGTCAGCAGGCTGCGTATCTGCCCAGGCCCCTCATCGGCCGGAGCCTGCCCTCTTCCTCCCCTCTCCGACGACACGCGGCTCTGCCTGCCCCAGGGCCCTGTGTCGGTGGCGGCAGCTGCAGCACGTCGGAGGTGGAGAATGGCACCCATCACAGCCACTCCATCTTCTCCGTGCCACAGCTCATTGGTCTGGAGAAATACCTCTCTGCCCCTGACAGTTGGGAGCGCTCGGCAGCAGGTTTTTGAAAAATCTTTCTATTGAAATAAGTTCTATTGACTGAAGGTGGGTTCCTGTGTGATACGGTCAGTTGATTTCTTACAGTAGCCACTGTAAGTAATCACCTGTGCCACCATACATATATAAGGATATGGAGCATATAACTTTGATAGTACTAAGGTTTCCATGCCGCTTGAACTAAATATGGTTTTCTATAAATATTTTCAGCAAGCGGGAACCCATTTCTTTCCTCACAATACATTTTTCATTAGGCCTTGTGGAGCTGTCACCTTTAATGTCTTGAGGAGGTTATTGAGGGGTCAGAGAGCAGCTTGGAGGTGGAGAGGTGGTTACAGCACGCTAGCCAAAACGGGCCTACGCTGTGTTCACAGATCAATCTCCCGTTGCCAAATTCACTGCAGCGTTCCGTTCCTCGGTACACTTGGACTCTGAATGCAGGAGTCCGCCGGCAGTAGGCCAACACAAAGTGTAAGTATGCACTAAACAATCCCACAAGGGCCACGGGCATCGCCTGTGCATTTTCATCTCCCTGGCAGCCCAGCCAGAAATACCGCTGTAGCAAGGTCATGATTTGGATGCCATTTGTATGGGGACACGTCATAGGGCAGAGAATGCTGAGTACCACTTTCAGAACTGACTAAAATGTTCCATAATGTGTTAATTAAATGCCAAGGTTCGTGAAAGCAGTCAGAAATGCGCTCATTTCTTTTGCCTCCCAGAATGGTATTGAAAACTAAACTTTTGAGCACAGCGTAATAACTAGAGTTTAGAAGTAGGCTTTTAGGAGATATTTTATCTCCTACCATACTTTGTATATTTGATCCGTCGGAATGTCCTTAACAATGGCTTGTTGCTGAAATGTTGGAAAAGCACACTGGGGTGTGCCCGGTTCGGGAGTGATCAGAGAAGGGGAGGTGGGTGGAGAGTTTTATTGGGCATAATAACAATAATATAAGTAAATTCAACCAATGCAAAGAATACAAACAAAAAAATAAAACTAAAAGGCTCAACAAAACATACCACCAAACAGAACTTTTAGTCTAACCTAACTCTTCTTTTTAGCCAGCTCTGCTTTAAATGTCTCTTAATTGGTGACACCTGAGTATGATTGAATCAGCCAAACCACACTGAGGTGCGCAAATGTGGTCTTGTTTAGGGATGTGTCCCTAACTCATTCTGAAAGTATACTATCACTTCTCTGCACATTGAGTTAACTCATTCTGAAGGTATACTACCACTTCTCTGCACATTGAGAAACCGCTTGAACAGTTTAAAGGTGAGCGTGTTTG
>JAOYSI010051309.1:736-11607 GCA_025775065.1 Hiodon alosoides | reverse complement strand
GTCACTTGATGGCAGAGAGAAATTAGATTTTGACCTAGAGCCAAACAAACATCGATTGCAGAGAATAAGTATCTTTTGAGGGAACAGTTCATAAAATAGTCTCTCAAAATCTGTAATACATATTATAGTTCTTCAGAGATACTAGTATCCAGCCATTAGACTTGTGCCTTGGCATTCTTCCTCTGGTTTTTCTGTTGATAAAAGGACAGAAAAACAGGACATGCTCTTTTGATCCAGAGTCGCGGGTTCGAGTCGCAACGGTGCCGTTGGCCAACAGTGAGTGGTTGGCCCGGGCAAAGGCACGCGAGAAGAGGGGTGCTGTTGGGAGTTTGGAGGGGGGGAGTGGGCTAAGAGATTCCCTAAATAGCGAATCTCGACTGCAGGTTTACAGCCAGCACTCAACACCATAGGGCAGTCATCCACACTCCAGGGCCGCACTCAGTGAACTTTGTGTCGCTTGACAATGGTGCCAAAGGCTGTCTATTAGACTTTCCCACTTACAGACAGTTCTTTCACACCTGCCACATCGCCTCAGGACACACTAATGGGCCTTTGTCAGCCTTGGATTCTCCAGTACATCTCCTCCTCATGCCACCTGCAGTGGCCAGAGCCGTTAAATGGACCGGGCTGCCTCTCAGCTTTCAGTCACAAACCACACCACTTGGCCCAACTGTCACCTTTGAGATCCAACCCAAGTGGCAAGTTCCCCCAGCTCTGTGTGACGGTGTCACAGCGGAGCTTCAAATCTCACCGTCAGCTGGCACAACACAGCCCCTGAACGCCTCCCTGTAGCCCGCGAGGGCGTGCCGGTCAGAGAGACGTTGGAGACAGAGACACAGCTTAAAAATCCACCCTTTTGGGGAAAGGGTCCTGGTCCTACTACAGCCTACTACATGAGGTTCTGACCAGAGTACTGATCCATAACTGCACCTCTAAGGCAGCTGATTAGAAAAGTGTAAGATGTTATCAACCTGGTAATCACCCCCGCCTGCCATAAGGCTGTGCACCAGCTGAAACGCAGCCTCACAACACAAAGATCTCCTCGTTCAGAGTGAAGGGCCTCCTCGTCCAGGGTGAAAGACCTCCTCGTCCAGGGTAAAGGACCTCCTCGTTCAGAGTGAAGGACCTCCTCGTTCAGAGTGAAGGACCTCCTCGTCCAGACCGAAGGGCCTCCTCGTCCAGACCGAAGGGCCTCCTCGTCCAGGGTGAAAGACCTCCTCGTTCAGAGTGAAGGGCCTCCTCGTCCGGACCGAAGGGCCTCCTCGTTCAGGGTGAAGGACCTCCTCGTCCAGAGTAAAGGACCTCCTCGTTCAGAGTGAAGGACCTCCTCGTCCAGGGTGAAAGACCTCCTCGTTCAGAGTGAAGGGCCTCCTCGTCCAGACCGAAGGGCCTCCTCGTTCAGGGTGAAGGACCTCCTCGTCCAGACCGAAGGGCCTCCTCGTCCAGACCGAAGGGCCTCCTCGTCCAGACCGAAGGTCCTCCTCATTCAGGGTGAAGGACCTCCTCGTCCAGACCGAAGGGCCTCCTCGTTCAGGGTGAAGGACCTCCTCGTCCAGACCGAAGGGCCTCCTCGTTCAGGGTGAAGGACGTGTCCAGTTTGGCCACAGAGGGAAATTCAGGACGCTGTCTCTCTCATTGGAGCTCTCCACTGGCCTCCCGCTATTTCACCTCACTTATCGCAGGCAGAACATCGTTAGACTGCAGCCAGCCAATTAATAGTAAAATAATCTAAACAGATTCAAAATGATGAATCATTAATGATTTGAGGGGTGTTATTTTTTTTTTTTTTTTAACACAAATGCACACTTGACAGTGCTAATTTAAAGCAAATATTAAGCTTGATTAAAAATTCCCCTGGCTAGGAAGATAAATGTTTGAATAATTTATCAGATCTAATTGACACGTCGGGGCTTTTGTAAACAGAAATGTTTTGATGTTCACAATGTTTTTTGACATGCCGTCAGTTTTTTTTTTTGTAAAAGATTCAGGAGAGGTAAAATAGCGCGCATGATGGGGCGGTGTTCAGAAGGATGTGGCTGTTCTGAGGCGCTCTCTGAGTGAACTTTTGTCAGATTGTATTTACATATTATTACAGATGTGAGCAGGCTGTGATAACACCACTGGGTTTTTTTTTTAAAGGACAGAAAATTAGCCAGGCATAACTTGTAATGTAAAATGTAAATAAATGCTACACAGACACTGGAAGTAAGTAAGTGTATGTCACAGAACTTGGATTTTTGACCTTTGAAGGCAGACCCTAAATACACAGGGAGAATATATTCTCTTTCCTGACTCATCTGTGTGCGGTTCACAGCGTCGCCTCGAGGTCGGACACAGACAGGGCCGCGCCCCCCTCCCGGGGCGTGATCGCTGTGGTGACACGAGAACATAAACGCCACAGTTTAGAGACGGGGGAGAAATGAAGGAATGGTCCGTTACCTAGGAAGAGCTCTCCTTACCTGGCCATTATTAGGCAGATATACTTCTCTGGGGTTAACTTCATTGCAGACGCAGCAGCACTGCAGTAGCCGGAGACACGAGGAGCCAATCGATGCAGTGGGGAACCCCAGTAAGCCCCAGTGACCAGGGCCTTGACGTGAGGAGCAGTTAGGATACAACGGAGAGACAGGAGATGATTGGGCCAAGCAAGACAGTAGGGTGGAGGCCCGCCAACATGGGAGTTACAATAGCCCAAGCAAGAGCACCTGCACCGGGACCAATAGCTGGGAAGAGATGGGGATAGATGGGGATAGATGGTGGAGAGATGGAGATAGATGGGAATAGATGGAGATAGATGGGTATAGATGGGGATAGATGGAGATAGATGGGGATAGATGGAGATAGATGGGTATAGATGGGGATAGATGCGGAGAGATGGGGAGAGATGGTGGAGAGATGGGGATATCTGGTGGATAGATGGGGATATCTGGTGGAGAGGAAGGGAACTGTGACGTCTGTCGTCACACTACGGTTCTGGACCATCACAGCAAGGTCAAAGCACTGTTCTCTCCCACTATTTGAAGAAGACTGGGATAGCTGAGGTCTTGGCTGGGAAGAACCTGCAGAGCCAGGCAAGAATTGGTTTGGGTTGGATACATAATAAATAAATACCAGGATCCTGCTTCCTTTGTGTAACAGGACAATTTTGGGAGGATTTACCCATGTGCCAAACATTAAATACAGCCTGTCATCCTTAAAAACGTGCTTCCTTTGATTGCTGTACACAAAAAACACCTGCTTCATCGGAGGGAGCTTATTAAGTTTATTGCGCCAACAACAGTTTGCTTCCTGACTGCAGTGTTCTCCGCGCGAGCATGTGCCCGTCTTCCAGTGTGTCGCCCTCACATCAAAGGAAACTTCCCTTTTAAATTAAGCGGTGGCTCCGTCTTGGTCCGCATTAACTCTCAATCAACAAACACGTAGCTCTCCGTGCGGTAACCAGAAAACGCCTCAAACCGGTTGACAGTATATCAAAGCTGATGCTCCCAGGCAGACAGAAACT
This sequence comes from Hiodon alosoides, assembly GCA_025775065.1. Lineage (NCBI taxonomy): Eukaryota > Metazoa > Chordata > Actinopteri > Hiodontiformes > Hiodontidae > Hiodon > Hiodon alosoides. The sequence goes on along the minus strand of JAOYSI010051309.1, from coordinate 8,105 downwards.
AACAAGCAGCACGGAAAAACAAGAAGCTGTTACCGACATTAACCAGGAAAGATAAAATAGAATTAGAAATGCCAGGCAGAAATGGGGGCCTTGGGCGGTTCCTTCCTCTCTCACGTTTGTAATAAAAAAAATAAAAACCCCCCACGTCTCCCTTTGATTTGATAACAAATAGAAAAACATCAAATACGCACGGGAACTAAAAACCGGACTGTCGCAGAATTGATCTTCCCGAGACTGACGCACGTGCTGTGAACGCTGAGCGTTCGCTTTCCGATCTAACTCCGAGGAAATGGTCCCGCGGGTCGCTGGGTTGCACACACAGGTGACAAGCAGCCTCTCGCTCCCTGGAACCTCCGTCGCCCACGACGTCTCCCTCCTCCTGCCGTCACTACTCAGGTAGGAGTCTCAGGTAACAGTGCCTAATTTGTTGACAAAATTCCTGTTTTCACAAATTCCGACATAACAAACCCTCCTAACAAGCTGCCTGGTACATTAATATAACCTGAAACGAAATACAGTGGATCACCCCATCAGACACCCAGACACAGAATTAACTGCTTAGTAGTTAAATGCTTTTATTATTCAATTCTTATCAAGCAAGTTGTAGATATCATCACCAACAGCAACTGCCAAGCCACAGTTGATATTTTTAATCAGTCAAATCACAATTCATTAGAGTCTAACGCTACAACCTGTACGCAAAAGAAGGGTTTAGACCAGGCTCTTGCCCATCTGTTCTGATTAAGTCCAGGGTCTAACATACGACTCAAAGTGCAGCTCAGATTTCTGGTTGGCCAGCAGGACCTGAGAGAATTCTCTGTTTGTTTTTTGTTGTCCATCAACACGGACAGAGGCCCTTACCCCTTACCCACCCCCCAGACGTACCTCTTTCATTCTTTTCCTCTCATCTCTCCCTCCGCCCCGTCTGCAACCCTCCCTCAACTCCCTATTGCCAATCATTACCTGTGCAGTAATCTGGCTACTTCTATGAGGAATTAGCATGTATATTTAATGTGGGCTTTTTAAAATCTTGATGAAAATGATCTTGAAGAACAGAGGAAGACACGTCTGTGACATGCAAATGGGAGAGGGCTGATTGGTGCATCTGTATTCTTTTATTTATAAAAATAGCAAGTGAACTGATTTTTAGTATGAATAATAGAAGTGGATCCACTTTGATTAGACTTCTGTGGAGGACCGGGCATATTCCGCATTACAATTAAATCTTCTGATGTGGAATGGGGACGACATGCTAATGAGGCAAACCAGTGAGCCTGAACCAAGACTGTCCAACATCATTACAGGATATCTCAGATGAAGAGTAATTACGCCAGGATTGCTGAGATGTCATTAAAAAAATCTTCAGTAAGTGATTTAACCTGCTATTTCTCCCTAATGCGGTTTTCTTCTAGGCTAACTGAACAGAAAGTTCCTCTTCAGAAGTTAGAAAAGAAAAAAGGCTTTTATATGTGTCCTGATTTAAGTCGGCAATACAATAAAGTGTCCTAATTAAATCTGGTACATCAGAAACCAGTGGCACTTTGTAATTTGAATTTATTTTTAATAAATCCCAATGAACTGGCAATTTGGTCTTGATCTGATTCCAACAATTTTGCAATGGCTACTTGTGCTTCTGTGGAAAGAAACCAGAGAGCCCAACAGAAACCCTCATGAAGACACATGTGTGTAAAATTTTATCATAACATTTTATATTATAGCCGACAAAAAAAAAAAAAAGGTTAAAAGTATTTGATAATAATTGAAATTGGTTGAAAAATGATATTACTTACGCAAGTACATACATATTTTCTGTTGTTTGATTTTAACATGGAATAGGTAGAAGGAAGCGAAACAGCAGCCAAATATTTCACTTCCTCATACAGCAGCGCAGAAACTCAGCCAACCCAGCCATTTCAGACCACTTTGTACGGACACCCCCCTTTCTCTGGAAACAGTACCCTTATCAGGGCAGCTGTTTTTACACTTACTGCACAAATCTTACATTAAAGCGTTGGGCAGACGCAAGGCAAGAGCGAAATTCTAACAACGCTGGACAGTGTAGGCACTGGAGATTCTCCTGTTTCAACATCAGGCGACATCTCCCAGGCTGCTTAGCGCTGGATCAAAGAGCAAGAGGCCCAGAGTCCCGGCAGAACTTCCCCAAACCCCAGTCATCCCAGCCAGATTCAAGGTAGTGGTAGCTGGAACAAAGACCCCTAAAATTGACATCTTTCCTCCCTTCCTGTTGTCAAACAGGGCATCCCTGATATGCATGGAAGTGTAACGCTCGCTAGATTTTCACGGTTTTGTCCGAGCAGAATAAAAACAGAAATCCCAGATGTCAGAGGTAGACAGTTGCTTTTCAGATCCTAGTTTTGGGCCTTTATTTTAATCAGCATCGGAAAGCCATGAATACAAGACAAATAACAGTCGGTACAATTCTCAACCATGACTTCTAATGTCAAACAACTCAAAGTATGGACACAGTACATAGTAATGAAAAGTATCAAAAATGAGTGTACCTTAATAAAAGGATAAATTAACCAACAGAAAAAAGGGGTTACCACCAAATACATAAATGAATGCTCTTTCTACAGGTCAGATTCAGCGTCTACATGGGAGATCGATACTGGCGATCCTCAGCGATTCAGAGAGGGAAGGAAACGGGACGGCCAGACGGTGATTGGGTGAGGTTGGTAAAGAAGAACCAGAAATAAAATCTCAGTTAGCGTAAAGCCGTTACAACAGCGAGGCAAAGCAGACGCAGATTCAAAATTAAAAACAGCCTTGCAGTTTTTAGCAACTGTTGACAAAAGTAAAGAGTAAAAGTAATCAAATGCAGAAAAGCAACTTTATTTTTTCTTAGAAAAAAAGTCTGGTTGTTTTTTTTTGTGCTTTTTTTTTTTTAAGTCCACCAACATTTTTACATAATATGCACTAATATCAAAATACAGACAGATCAAAATTTCAGGGGGGAAAAAACCAAACCAAAACAACCTAAACTGGATAAGGAAATTTGCATTTCTGGAGGTTATTCTGGTGTTATGTGCAAGAGGCTATTTTAAAACATAATGAAATTTATTTTTACAAAAACTCATGCAAAATCTACAGGTTATAGCTACGTAATCTGTGGCTGGTAAATGTATCTCTACCGACAGACAGGACGGCCTTTAGAGAGGTTTGTACGTCACCATGGTTCCCTTCAAACACCTCCCAGATGACAGTCCATACGCATTTTATTTCCAGTCCGCAATCCCACTTTAGACATTTACAAACACGAAACTCCTTCACATTTACCCTTTTTAAAACGATCTACAAACGTTTGAGGCAAACCCATCACAATGCAAATCCAACATTTCTGACACGGGGAATGTTAGCCGTTGGTTCAAGAGACCCCAAACAAAAGTCTAATAACATGTACAAAGCATGTACATAACATGTTCTCCGCCCCGCGCGCCTTCAGTGTCACCCCTCTTGAAGCCTAACAACTGGTAAATAATTGTTCTGAATGCGCTGTGCAGAGGTAGAACCTTCTCAAAAAGCCTTTTTGGGTGAGCAAGGAAACACTGAGTTTTTACATTTGGTCTGATGGATAATCATATCTTGAGTCTTGCAGGAACCAGCTCCTTCAAATAGAACTGTGTGTGTGTGTGCGTGCGTGCGTCTGCGGGTGTGTGTGTGTGTGTGTGTGTGTGTGTGTGGTCAGCCCTAGCAGAAACCGTTGGTAAAGCAATAACCATACTGGGGTTATGAGGTTCCTTGGTTTAGAGGGGGAAGGTAAAGGATTTCAAAGAGCCGACACAGCATGTAACAAGCTACTTATATACAGCATATCTTTAATCTGCTTTAAAATACAATGACGAATCACTAATTACTAGATTTCTTTAGGCCATTAGCAAAACAAGAACCAGAAAAGTCAACACACTAAAAGACGTGGTCTGTGTGTAAGTCTTAAAGAAGGGAGTATTTTAAATTGTACTATCCCATATAAGCAGAGGCAGAATTTTGTGTAACTTTGGTTTGACCAAAAAAATTAATTACAACTAAACGCTATTCACTTTTCCAGATGATTTTGACTTAAATTATATATATGTATATATATATATTTGTACTTTAGCTTCACTGTTTACGCATTCCGAAAACTGTAAGAAATTATTATCTAAATGTAGCTACATCTAGCTATATTTGTACAGAAGGTTCAGCTTTGGATGAATATCTCATCGAGTACAGATCAGCTAGATAAATGCATTTCCCCCCCAGGATTAATATTTTCCAAATGGCATGTATAGATAAATGTAATATTCTTTTCGTTTACTTTACGCCCAGGCCAGATCATTTAATACCCACAGGAATTTTTTTGTTATTTGTCGTTAGCTTTTTGGCTTCACTAGGTCTATTAAAGTTTGGTTACTTTGTTTGCAGTTCAATGAAATACAGCTCTTAATCTAAGACAGACACGATCACATGTTCACCAGAAAGGGAACGGACATACGATCGCCAGAACAGTAAATAAATAAAATAAAAACAAAAGCTAACCACCACTACGCACTCCCATTGAGTAGAGAAAAAAGGTTTGGTTTGGTTGTTGGTTTCTGTCACTCCCTACCAGCAACCTGCTCTCGCACTAAACAAGGGCCGCTCTTTATATTCAGCTGGACTCTAGTCTAACGTTCAGGGCTAAAGGAAAACTATCCCAGAGTTTAATAGAAGGTAGTTCACTGAAAGCTTCATTTGCACTAATTAAAGTTACTGAAGGCGGACCAAAAAAGTCTGCACTATTGGCCAGTGACATCGATGGCTTTGGTTTCTAGCTGTTGCCTTTGAATTTTTTCAGGTAGACAAGGATCTCGAGAGAGAAGGTAAAAAAGATTAGTGTTAGGGTTAGGGTTAGTGTTAGGGTCAGGGTTAGGGTTAGTGTTAGGGTCAGGGTTTGCAGGAGTGCCTTTTCAGCTTGCTACTTGCACATACGTTTACTTTAAACACAACATCAAAACTTCACATTGATGCACAAACAGAGATACTGGAATCTTTTTTTTGGGGGGGGGGTTTGGTCAGCACCAGTCTGATTCTGCGGTTCTGTTAACTTAAAACGTCATTTACGGTTGGTGGTACGAAAATGATAATTGACCTAAACGCAAAAAACAAAACAAAGAGAAAAATCTGGTTTGAAAACGTTAATGACAGACATACAGGCGGTGTCAAACCTTTCTGATCCTGCTCCTGTGCCAATGGCAGCATAAGCGCAGTCCTAGCCACTGCAGACGGGCTTGAAACTCAAACTGAATGGGACTAGGGGTATTTTTTGGCAGTATAGGAGGCTATTCATTTCCTACAGAACAGACTCCTGTGTTTTACGCTCAGTCAGTCTATGAGCCAGCGTTGGCCAAATCCTTCCCATCAATCCTGTGTGTGGCCTGGCCTTTCGAGTTCGTGTAGTGAGTTCACAAAGTCTCCGTTTAAAAACCAATCACCTGCCATTTCCTGCAGGGCAGTTAACCAATCGTTTCTTCAGGCCGTGCCCTTGTTTGCATGCTCGGTGAATTTCCGTTGAACCCTTGGTAGTGGAGTGGTTTCCAAGGCCTGAAGAGCGATCCTTCGACTGCAGACCTAATCCAGATCTTCAGATAAATTCCCTTCCTCCAGCTCTCGGTCCTCCTCCAGCTCTGGACTGTGATTGGCTGTGGTCACTAATGACATCGGACCCTCCTCATCCTCTATGTTCAGCGGTTCTTCCTTGACATGTATTGATGGGCTGAAATAGACATTTGTGCGTTACTCTGGTGTCCATTCATACACGGGACACTGAGAGCTATGACGAACAAATAACCCAGATTTGATGTAATTTGATGTGACCACTAAATGCCAGGAGTGTCTTTTTAAAAACGTTTTTTATTCTCCACCCTTCCCCAACAGCACCATCCCCAAGGTGTGTTTCTGTCACAGTTTAAGATATTTACATACCCAGCGCTATGGGCGGGCCTTAGGGGGCCGGGCCCGCCTTCAGAGCTTCTGTGGCCCCCCAACAGTTTGCATAATATATATTTCTTTTAATTCATTATTCTCATAATTAGAACCCCCCCCCACGAAAATGAAATGCCCGTCCACTGATTTGCTTCTGCCACCAGCTCTGGATATTAAGCAGCCAGCGCTAGGATTTGCTTAGACTTTGCTCCATCCAGTTTCCTCTCAGTCCAGACAAGTTTCCCAGTCCATTACAGGCCGTTGGCACCACCGTGATTAACTTTAAGGTGGTGTGCTGTATGGGATTTGTGTTACAGTAACGCTTTGCATTTAGGCCAAAAAAACTATTCATTTTGTCTTTTCTGTCCACAAAACCTGCGTCAACATAGATAAATCGAAATTCTTTTAGAATTTCTTTGCCCTGCTAAAAATCTCAAACTGTGACAAAAACACGCCCTTTAGCTGAACCATTTCCAGTCAGGGAACACCAAGTTCGTAGTGGTTTGAGGATATGCACTAGGGTTGAACCACACTTTTGCACTGATTTTACCTGCACTCACAGGAGTGACACATTGAACGTCTTTTTATCACGGGCCTAGAAGTGATTCCCCTCAGAAAACAAAGGATTGTTCAGAGATAAAGACGGTTGTGATTATGATGTTCCAGCAGTCCTCTGAAAGCCCGGTCACTAACATTTATCACACTGTAACAAACAACCCCGCCCACGTGTACTTAAACGCGTTTAAGGGAGATTGGACAAGTCCGGGTCAAGGCAGGCGTGTGGCGGTCACAACACACGAGTGTGAGACGAATTCATTTGCATTAATTATAAATGCTAACGCGCTCCTGTGGAAAGAGACGGCTGGCCTGCACAGTCACTTATACAGTATTAAGATGTCTGGTGCAGTCATTTAGCGGGTTAATGAGTAGCCAGCCACATTAAGTCGAATAGACGCAGACAATGCGTCTGAATTCATAATTGGACATAAACTGGAATTGGACAGACACTGTACACATTATACAGAGATACTGGAATCAGGGTGCTTGGTAGTCAATCGCGGACAAACCCAAAAAGAACTGTGGTACAACGGGCGGAACGCAAGCGGTCCTGAACTTCAGTGAGGTATGTGTGGCGGACGCCAGTCCATCCCCAACAGAAAACTGAAGCCGCGACGCTGGGGGAGTCAGGCTGAATTTAGCGTTGTTTCTGAGCGAGCGGACAGCCAGGGAATAACACACATCTCGTGAGGGTTAGGCCTGTCCTCTGCCCCAGTGGGCTCACCTCTGTCCCGTTCACACCGATGGGACGGTGTCATGCAGTCACTGGACCGACACACATCTCGTGAGGGTTAGGCCTGTCCTCTGCCCCAGTGGGCTCACCTCTGTCCCGTTCACACCGATGGGACGG
>JAOYSI010051298.1:0-18993 GCA_025775065.1 Hiodon alosoides | reverse complement strand
GCTTCAACAGTAAGAAGAATTGCACAGTCTGGAAGCATGAACCTTAAAGACAGACTCACCATAGAGTTGCATGGTATATGTGTGTGTGTGTGTGTGTGTGTGTGTGTGTGTGTGTGTGTGTGTGTGTGTGAGATAGTTGGTTGTGAAACACTGTGTTTTTAAAAAAGCCCGTGTGTTTTTAAAGAAATTATTGCACTGAAGCTATTTGTAATATAAATGAATAAATAAAACTTAAACGCTACAACAGCTGTAACCTTTTTTGAAAAGTTCTGGACCACTACACACTCTGCTGCTTTCCTCTCTTTTTAGCTGATGGTCGTCATGGGATTGTGAGAGTGGACCGCGTTCCTCTGGCTGCCAAGTTGGTTGATTTGCCCTGCATTCTAGAGTCTCTGAAAACGGTGGACAAGAAAACATTCTACAAGACGGCCGACGTCTGCCAGGTAAGAGTTTGGCAAATCCCTTCCACCGAAACTCCTGAAAGGGCTGAGTGCGTTTATCACCACGTATGACTATGTGGTGTGGCAAGTTGAAACGGATGTATAAAATGCATGAAGTTTCATCAGTCTGGAGGATTTGAGAAGGTTTGGCAGCTTGATCTCAGCCACACAACTGGTTTCAACCTCCTAAATCAAAACTCCAATGCAGCAACCGCTGCTGTGTGAATCTCACTAGATTTCATGCTGTGTCAAAGTACACATCAGACTCCCATTGTGGCCTGTTCAGAAGAGAGTGGCAGATCAGTTGTAGCTTTACTTTAAATTGGCTCATTATGGAAGGTGATGCCACTCACTGGAGATGATTGGAGAATATAATCTTCCAAGCTTATGATGTGTTGTAAAGGTTTCTGGTTCAGACTTTTCGTTTGGGCAGGACTATAGTCTGTACCAGTTGCCCAGGAACCTTTTATAGTTAAGGTCTTAGCAGCACCAGACAATATGAAATGGGACAGGAGAAAAACAAAACGAGCATAAAAACCTCATTGTCACAACCTGGTGGCAGAATTGCACATTCTTTATCAAGCACCTGGACTAGATGAAATTCCAGTGCAACTTTTTTGTCAGTTGCACTAGAATTGCCAAGCTTAAAGTGTTGCCATTCCAGTTTGGTGGTTTTTACATGTAAAGGATATCACTACCGTGCCTGTTTCAGATGTTGGTTTGCACGGTGGACGGGGATCTGTACCCCCCGTTAGAAGAACCCACTGGCACCACAGACCCCAAGACCAAGAAGAAGGACAAAGACAAGGACAAGAAGTTTATCTGGAACCATGGAAGTGAGTGATTAACGTCACAGTTAGGGAATCTGCATGTGGCTCCCTGCTAAGAAAGCAGAGTGTTATGCTGTTGCTGTAGTACCACGTCATGGTTGGCGCATTACAAATTTGTTTGCTCTCGGCTGAAACAGTTCAGTTGAAAGTAAAAAAATAAAATAAATGTTTTGGCTTCTAGTCACTTGCCCTTTGAAGAACACCAGAAAGAGAAGGTTCAGGAAAACTGCGAAAAAGAAGGTATCGCTTTTTGATTCCCCCCCCACTAGCATCTTTGTAATATTCTTGCAGAGGATGCAACAATTCTTGCCAAGCTTTATTTAGGCATCTAATCTACATATCATAAAACCAGGGAAAGGACACAAAACTAAAGATTTGCATATAAATAAATCGGCTTGTTTCCCCCGAGGTAGTCAAGAAAGCTATTCTATGGGTTCTTTGATCACAGCGACAGAAAGAGTAAGGAGCCTATTTTTGTCTTCTGCGTAAATCTCTTCCTAGGTGCTGCGACGTATTGATTTGGTATTTTGGAATGGCTAATGTTCTCTCTGGCTGGTCGCCACCTGTTGTTCGTGCTGCCTGTGTCGTGGGGGCGGTTTACGGCGCGGTTTAACAGAGTTTGTCCCGCAGTACATCGAGTCCCCGGACGTGGAGAAGGAGGTGAAGCGGCTCCTGAGCACAGACGCTGAGGCCGTCAGCGTTCGTATCCCTTCCATTCAAAGCTCGCCGGCGCTGTCTAAACGCAGCCTCTCACCTGGGTGGCTGGGGGGAACTTATTAAGTTGAACCGTATTAGCGATGGGTAGCTGGGGAGTAATCAAAGTGGTGGTACGCAATCACTGCCAGAGGCAGCGGCGAACATTTTCTTTAACCCGGGGATCAGGGTGGGAGGTGATCGCCGAGGACGAGACCAAGGAGCCGGACAACCACGGATCCCTGGCCAACCTGGACTCCTCTCCTGGGACCTCGGGACACAAGATGAGTCACGGCTCCTCAGGTGAGCGCCAGAGAAGAGAGACCGTACACGTTCTGTGTGCACCAAGCCCACGGGGTCTGCATTACCTCCTTATTTTTACATTTTAATTAAAACCACGTGGCTTTAAATTAGTGTTCAATTTTTTAGCAGGCACTTCTGTCACAGGCTTGGTTTTTCACTTAACTTGCTTATACCTACAAATGTTCACTGAGGCAACTTTGCTCAGGGGTGTAGATACAGCTCCGTCATACGCCCCCTGCTGGCTTAACGGGTTCTTACGCATTTGTCCTCCGTGTCAGTCCAACGGGACGAGCTGCGAGAGATGTTCAACGACATCAGCAGCAGTGAGGACGAGGACGACGAGGGGGACCGGGACGAGGACCTCAACATCATGGACACAGAGGACGACCTGGAGAGGCAGCTGCAGGAGAAGCTCAACGAGTCGGACGGGGCGCGGGACGAGAGCGACGGCAACAACCAGATAGGTAGGGCCGAGGAGGACAGCCGTGGTGAGACTGTGATTCTGGCAGCACAAGCTGTTTGACAGGCAAATAGCTGCTGTGACCTGCATGCGTTTTTTGAGATAACGCATACTGATTTTTCCCGTTGTGCCATCAGGGGGTAATAGACTTGGATATTGTCTCATACAACACTGGACCCCGCCGCTGGTTTGTGACCGGACCATAATAATGTATCAGCCTACAGCAATGGGTGGTTAAGGGGGTCTCATTCCTGGTGCTGTTCTCTTCAGAGCTTTGAACCAGTTAACTTCTACTAAGCGCTGTAAACTCACCTGTGACCAATTTCTTTGTCAGTGGTTAGTGAGAGCAGGGTAACTGACCCTGTCCCCATCCAACAGTGATGGAGTACCAGGTGCAGATCAACAGTGTGAAGGCCAAGCTGCAGGAGACGCGTGCACGCAAGAAGCAACAAGAGGACCTGATCATGAAGGTGGAGAACCAGGCCCTGAAGGTGAGAGACAAGAGCAGGCAGATGGATGACCACGCACGCATATTGCCAAGCAGTAGGCTTTAGAACAGAGCTTCCAATGTGCCACATTTTGACCTCACAAAGCACACATAAAACTCACAAAACCCTGACTGCTTTCGAGCCGTCATTGAAAAAAAGACATAAATATTACAAGTTTGCCACAGGCCCTTTCGGCAGAGCTCACAGAACACCATTAAAATTCATAGCTGTGCCAGCTGCTCTTCGGGGCGGATTTACAGCCTGTGAAACATCTGGGGACATCCCGTTTTAGTGTCATTTACGCTGCGCATTTTGCATGCCATGGATCAAGCCCGTTGTATTGGTAAATCGCTAAAGGTCATTCTCGTCTGCACTGCAGGCATCAGTTTGACGCAAACCCGCGACTCTCCGTCTGCTCCAGAACTTGCCTGTAACGTTTTACTCCTCCGTTTTAGACTCGCTTCCAGGCACTGCTGAATGAAATCATCCACCAAGAGGAGCGCGAGATGGAACAAGTAAGGCCACAATCAGTACGGTCAGGGAACGATGTAACGAGACGAGTCTGGGGCGAAGGGGTCTGGCTCCTCGCCCGTAGGCCCATACACAACCCAGCGGTTTATTTGTTTGCTGTTTTCATCGACAGAAAAGGCATTTTGGGAGAGTTGTTAATCAGTGTCTACTCGGTCACTAATTATACCGTGGCGTTAGTGCATCAGTCACCTCTTGCTTTCTCTTCCTACAGCTGGCCTCCTTACAAGAGCAACTGGATTCACTAATTGAAAAGTGACCGACAGGGGGCAGTGTTGACACACCGTGGACTGGTTAGTCTGGCACTGGCAACAAGATCGACTGCGTTTTTACCTGGGGGTGTTAGATTTTATATATACAGCAAGAATTTTTTTTTTTTTTTTTTTTTTCTTGCTGTAAGTTGGAGAGCACCAGAAATGGTCCTGTATTTACCTTTGAAATACTTTGCTGTAATGTCAATGTAAGATATTTTACATTATGTTCTGCCCTCTTACACCCATCTGGGTCCTTGACTTTCTCTTTGCTTTCAGTCATAGAAAATGCATTTTTTGCTTTTGTATCCGTTCCATTAAAAACATAAACCAGGACAATGTGTCTTATGTAACTAGAGCAGAATTTTCCAGGTCAGAGACCTTGAAGCGGGGATAGGTAAACAAATGATCGAGGTCTTTAAAACTAAACCATTTAAAAAAAACAAAAAAAAACCTTTTGGTTCTGAGCTCTGGGTCATAAAATACACTATCGAGCCTCACAAAAACGTATGCAAAGTGTGTGATCTCACATACATTTTATGTTCTGGTCACCTGCCTCTTCACTTACTGGAAATTACGCAGAAGGGGGGTTGGGGGGAGATTAACAGAGACAGATTAAAGCATCCAGGTAATCCGGCCATCTGTCAGAGAGCAGGCGGGACGACACTGAGCTGCAGGACCTCTCTGATTCCCCTCCTCACTCCGCTAATTAAGAACTGAGAACAGACGCACGCAAAACGGGAAGCTTGTCTGCAAAAAAGGTCTCCGCACTGTTCGTAGGGGTTTGTTTTTGTGTGTTTGGTGAGAAGTTCTGAATGGAGGAAACATATCTTTTGAAACACCCGGGGGTCAAGAAGAAGATTCTCCATGGGGGCCAGGGCTCGATTCCTCACTTCCCACCGGGGACAAAGGTAAACAGGGCTTCCTGATACAGTTTACTCAATAGTCATTACGTCTAGTCTAAATTAGTCTAATTTACTGTTGTTATCATTGGAGCGAAACGCAGCTCAATTAATGGATTTTGAGACTTGGGTCGGGTGTATTTGAAGATTTAACCTGCAAAAGTCCTTGATGGCTTCAGTGTTCAACCTAATGGCCAGTTCAGGAGTCAAGTCAATGAAAGGCTCCTGTTGTATCAGTGGTAAATAAATGTCACCTTTCGCCTTGTGAAAACTTTTTTGTGTGTGAGTGTCAAGGTGCATTCCCACCCTTATCTCTCTGAATTTAAGAAACAGAAAAAAAAGTCATGTATCAGCGCATGATAAATGTATCAGCAAATGCAAATTTTCTCCCCTTCCATCTCCCAGAGGAAGAATGGGGAGAACAAATTGTTCTAGAAACAAATAATCTCAGATCTCTGCTCCTCGTAATCCCCACTCAGTCGGTCTTTCTCTCTCTCTCCCCCTCTCTCTACAAAGCTGGTGTTCCACTTCCAGACGCTTAAAGATGACTTTGAGAGGACTGTGATTGACGACAGCCGAAAGGCCAAGCAGCCCATGGAGATATTTGTGGGGAAGATGTTCAAGATGGAGGTTTGGGAGGTCCTGCTTACATCCATGAGGGTTGGCGAGGTTGCAGAGTTCTGGTGCGACGCCATTGTAAGTCTATTCGAGAGACTGCAATTTCTCACTCCCCCCCACAAATCCCAACTCCTATTTGAAGTATGTGCAAACATCTCTCAGAATTGAAAACTTAGATTTAATTGTAATTCTCAAGGGGTAGGAGGGCTTAGATTTTTTTTTTCTTGGTGCAATCGGCTACAATTTAACCTCAAGTGGCCACCTACATATTGTTTTCTAATGAGGAATGGTCCACTGATTTTCAGATTCAGGTATCGGTTGCAGTGAAATGTTAACAATGCTACCACCTTAAATGCGACTAATAGGCAAGTCCACGTGTTGAGGTTACAGGGCCTCTTCTCTCCAGCACACAGGTTTATACCCCATCGTTTCAAAGGGCATGCGCCTTATTGCAGAGGGAAGGGACCCCCTGGAGGGCCAGAAGCACATGTGCGGGATGGGAAACATGTTCCACTACAACTCCACGGGCTTCCCAGACCTGGACGAGCTTATGAAGGAACCCCAGCCCCTTATCTTCATTATGGAGCTAATATCGGTGAGCTACGATACATTCACAGATAGCCCTGTCATCAGCTGATTTGGCGGAATAAAATGTAATGTTGTTGCGATCGGCCAAGAAGTGTAAGATGTAATGAATTAAAACGAACTTCCCCTGCCCCCTAGGTCGGAGACCCCTTCTCGTACAAACGCGAGTCTTGGATGATGGAAAAGGACGAGAAGCTACAGGCGGTGCCCTCGCTACACCTGCAGGGGAATGCCCTGGTCAAGCAGGGACGCTTCCGTGAAGCTGCCACCAAGTACCAGGAGGCAGTCTTCCTGCTGAGGACTGTACAGTCTAGGGTGAGGAGGAGGAGGAGGATGTGGAGGAGAGAGGGGCCCAGCCAGGAGGAATACTGCAGCACCACAAAAACTGTTGAGAGTTAGCCGATGTGGGCGTAGGTTAAGCGATGGGAGAGTGAGAGTTAAGAGCAGAAGGGCCTTCCCCGCCCATCCAGGCACATGCCGTGGATAAAAGGGCTTGTGTGGTCTGTGTCTGCAGGAGATGCCCGGACATGAGGACTACATTAACCTGGATCGCCTGATCACCCCCTTGGTGCTCAACTACTGCCAGTGCATGCTGGAGCTGGAGGAGTACTACGAGGTGCTGGAGCACACCACCGAGCTCCTGGAGAAGCACAAAGGTGGGCCACTCAAATGGGTTTTATTGGAAACACAGGGTTGTCTTTGTTTTGCTAAATAAGTGCTTTAGTTCTAATGACAGCTCTTAGTCCTCTCGCCACGTAAAGATCTCGCCAGTCTCACTACATCTAGGTACTAATCTATCTAGGTTTTCTGCAGCGAGGTGGTCAAGAAATGACTTTACCTCGGTGTCTTACCATGTCACATGAAACAAGCCGCTGTTTTTTTTTTTTTTGGTTACACTCTGAGTCGACTGTTCCTTGCTCCACGTGACCTGCATGGTGCCGGAAACCCTCAGGAGAGTGGTACTTGTCACTGTTTCTGTGGGAGACCGCACAGCCGCGGCTAACCCGCGGCTTATGCAAATAGGCTGGCCAAACGTCCCTGTACCCGGTCCTGGCTTCCCATTGGCTCCCTCCGCCCTTTCATCTCCTGCTCCCATCATCTTCCCATTATTGTTGCCTGGTGATTCATCTTCACTTCAGATACTCTCCCGGCCTCAATTATTGCCAGAAACAAGCAGTAATGTTTATTTTTTATTTAAACATTGAGCCAAGTTAAAAAATGTTTTTCTTGTGACACAAAAGTGGAGACACAATCCACAGAGGTTTTAATGGGTTGCAGCACGTTGCTGATCTTGGAATTTCCATAATCGGATCAGGTAGCATAGGGCCTTAATTCTCTCAGGGCACGGATGGGAAGAAACTGTTTATCGTTTACATATCACATATTTATCCTGTCCCGCTCCCCTCTATGCAGACATCGTCAAGGCCTACTACAAGCGGGCAAAGGCTCACGCTGCCGTGTGGAACGAGAAGGAGGCCCGGAAAGACTTCCTGATGGTGGCCAACCTTGACGTCACACTGGCTCCCCTAGTGAAACGTGAGCTGAGGCAGCTTGGGGAGAGGATGAGGGAAAAGTACTGGGAGGAGAAGAACCGCTATTGGGGCATCCTGGGGGAAAAGAAACAGGGCGAGGAGGAAGAGGAAGGAAAACAGGGGGAGAGCTTCCAGGAGAAAGAGGAGGTCAGCACAAGCCATTCAGGTGTGTCACAAGATCCAAAGGAGGAGACACAAAACAAGCACAGGGATGTGACCACAAAGGACGACGCAGTCAATGAAGGGACAACAAGCAGCTGTGGGGAACAGCAGCCGACCAATCGGAGCAATCCTCCAGTGGCAGAGCAAAAGGACTGGCAGCAGATGTTACGATTGGTTCCTCTACTCCATGATGAAGGCAATTTCCTGATCAAAGAGGAGCGCTACATGGAGGCTGCTGAGAAGTACAAGGAAGCCATTGAGTACGTGAACTACCTTCAAACTAAGGTGAGAACAATCATTGACAGTTTGCTTAATTATCGGTTGGGTATGTAAAATGACAATGGCTGCTTATACTGCTCCGCCCAAGGAGCTAATCTAACAGGAAAACGTCAGAAAGTAAAAGGCAAGTACAGGTGTCTAGCAGAGCAAGAACATACATTTCACTCAGGTAGCTCTCTTTCCTCCCCACAGGAGGTGAAATGTAATGGTGAGGACTGGGAATCATTGGAGAAGGTTCGGCTTCCACTCACGCTCAATCTTAGCCAATGCATGCTGGAGCTGGGCGAGTACTACAAGGTGCTGGAAATCAACAACAAGCTACTGAAGAAACACAAAGGTACATGTGGGAAGGGGCTGGGGTCAAAGCATAGAGGGCTGAGTCCAAGCAGGTGCAAAACATGTACTGATGCTCAGTGAACAAATGACACTTTGTGGTATGGTGGGGGGGGATTACTTTCTCATCAGGGCATTGCAGTAGCATTGGAGGAACATCCTGCCAATGGTAGGTCTTGGCCAAGCTTTCCACATGTTTTTTTTTTTTTTTGCATCGAGCCTAAAGCATTCACGTCGCCTCAGTAAAGCCTTTCTGTACTTGATTTTGAGATGCATTTGTAAAGCCCTTTTATTCCAAACACAGAAACCTGAATTATTTATTGTAACTCCGATATGATGCAGTCCTGTTAATCATCACTTCGGTCCCTCTCCGCCCTCCGTGGCAGGCAATTTGAAAGCGGTGTACCAGCGGGCCCGGGCCCACTCTGCTCTGAGCCACGAGCAAGAGGCCCGCAGGGACTTCAAAAGGGTCTCCAGACTGGATCCGAAGTTCAAGCCCATTGTGCAAATTGAGTTGAGGAAAATGGGAGAGAACATCAGGGCCAAGCACGCCCGTCAGAAGAAAAACTACTGGGCAGTCAGTATGGAGAAGCGGGAAGCAGGAAAGAAGGGGAAAGTGGACAAGACCCCGGCTCACAAAGCCAATGACCGTGACAAGAGCAGAGAGGAGTCTGGGACTGCTGCAAATGATGAAGGTAGCAAAGCAGGGCGAGAAGCAGGGCGAGAAGCAGGGCATATCTGCACAGAGAGGAAAGTAGAAGTATCTGCTTCTCGACACGAGGAGAGGGCCGAGTCAGATCACCCAGCTGGAGAGAGGGACAGTAATGCACCAATGAATCTCTCACAGACTAATAAGGTAAGAGAGAATGCCAGAGAGGTGAAGAGTTCAGGTGCCGCAGGCGCAACCGTAGCCTCAGAGTTAGCCAATTATAGAGAGGGGATACTCAACGATGAGACCGACGAGAGCGCGGGGAGTCCAGTAGTGTTAGTTAAGCAACAGGACTGTGAAGATGCAGCAACAGCTGGGCAAGCAGGGTATTAATACAAGTTCAAACTATTAAGCAACCGAGTAGAAATGATTGATCTTGCTGTTGTAGACCTCAAAGTGAAAGGGGGGGGGGGGGTGAATGAAGGATGTGTTATTGCTTCTCTGCATATCTAGGTTTTAAGCACTGGAGGCGGGCAGGTATTGCTTATTACAAATACAAATTTATTATGTACAGGGTAGAAGTAGAAAGCAGCCATTGATTTTGAAAAGTCTTTTCACAGTCATTTTATACCAGTAAAAAGGAGGCGCATACCGAACATCTAGAAGACAAACAAAATAAACACATTTTGAAACAGTAAGGCAAAGAAAACAAATTAGACTTAGTTAAGACCGTGAAGTTGGGGAACAAAAAGCAAAATTAATGAACCCTGCTAAACAGATTTCTAAAGTCAATAACAGGACGACCTTAAACGAGCACGTGTTTCATCGCTTTAGCAGGTCAGAGAAAACTAACAATTAAGCCATCAAGGACAACTTCTGTCTAACACGTAAAAATAACAAGTGTAATCATCAGGGGACTGGCCAATCCGTTTGGATAAGTCTGCCGATTTCTCCCTTCTCCCATAAACGATGAGAAGAGCAACATTTAGAAGTTGGCGGGGAGGGAACTTAGTACTGGCATGTAACTCCAGATACAGAGTGGAGAAGTTGAACAGGACCACAGTAACACAACGGAGACATGTGGCTCTTTCATTTGGCCAATAGAATGTTTTGAGTGAAACTTGGTATTTGCGAAAGTCGCCCATTCATTGTGTACAACTCTACACTGAGGCTGTATTTTTTTCTCCAGTGAAAAGGATGGGAAATGTGTAATTGACTACTGCATGTATGTGTCTAGTGCATTTTATTTATTTATTTATTCATTCAATACATACACTAATAAAAGAGAATGCTCACAATCAAATGATTTAATGGAAAGCTATATTTTAAGCAATATGTTGATCTACAACACTGCAGATATAACTCTATATGGTGGATATGACGGTAACATGCTTGTGAAATCGTGTGTGTGTGGGGGGTTTTGGGGGAGTTTAAGGAGAGTCAGACTAACCTAAAGCACACTCGCACACCATTTAGATGGACACCACTCCACGCTTCCAATCGATGGCTATGATATCCATGGGGACCGTTTCTTAGCAACCACATCAAACATGGAGTCAGCATTAGATTGGAGTGGTGTCAGCTGTGAACTTTGTACCTAAAGGGAACCTTAACAAATGTAAATACACAGCATTGCTATTGAAACTTGCAGACCGCACTATTTTAAATATTTTACTAAAAACTGTGGTCCGTTTCCAAGGACCAGAACTGGTCGGTCTTAAACTCAATCCCTCTCTCTTACTTTTTACATGTTCTTTATCTAGCACCTAAGAGATCCTTGCCCTACTTGCCATCCTCATTGCAACGGCACGACAAATATCCACTGCCCAGTACTCTTCATCTTAGTGAGAGTTGTACAGTTTGTGCAGCCACAATCTCTCTTTATGATTGTGACGACGCAAGGTGAAAACACTGTTACGCACATTAGTGAGAGATGCAGTGAGACCAGAGAGAGGGAGACGTGCTGCTTGGATCATGTAATCTTAAGGCATATTAACTGTGCTGTCAGCTGTAATCTCGACCTAGGACTGGCAGTCTCTTCCAAGGCTGGCTTCTTGTAGGAAATCCTGTGGCCAACGCCAAAACCCGTCTTTTGGCTGGGTGTTGCCTTCAGCACCACAGCAAGGCATTCTTTTGAACACTTTCCTCAAGCGTCCTGTTGACCAGAGCAATAGAGTATATCCTCCCTGCATGCGGGATGTGCACCCAGTTTCCAAGACGGGATGCCCCGCCTCGGAGGACAACAGGGGCCCTTTGTGCTGCGTCAGTGGCCCCCCTCAGGCCTTGCATTGGTGAATAGGACTGGGTTAACACAGTGACTGCGTACTCGGCTGGCTACACTGCCTGAATGTTAGTGCCAAAAATAAATAAAATCCAGGACGTTTGACTCAACGCAGATGGCAGAGGGTGACCTGCAGAGGGCGCCCTCCCTTGGTGTAAAGTGGAACAGCTCAGCAGACGCTATGGTGTATTCCAGGCCCCAACCAGTGTTAGATGAGTGAAGGGGCACCTGCAGGCCACAGGAGTTAGAAAAAGGGGATTGAAAGTGATCAAAAATGTAAATACTAAAACTAAATCGGGGTCAATTAAGAAACACCTGATTGATAGCTGTTTAATATCAGCAGACCAAAACGAGCCCAAGGAAATTTGAAAGACTTTTTTTTTTTCATATGGTTAGTTTAAACTTAATGTTGTAAAATTCCATTTAAGCACGTGTTAGATTGCTGCTACCATTAAGTTGATACAGACATGTTTCCCACGCTGGACACTGATGGAGAGGTAGGAGTGGGGTAGCATCTGTACTGACTCACCAGGCTCTGTTGGGAAGACATTCCTCAGCTGCTCGATCACCTCCTGGAGCTGCAGCACCGTGTCCTGCTGTTGATCCATATCGTCCCCTGGGGGAGCCGAGGGACGTGGGACAGCAGAGCGTCACGGCAGAACAACTGCACCAGGGACTCGGGGCAGGTGACTCATGTACCTACACTTCCGTGACCGGAAAACATGGTTCCATCACCAGCCCCTTTTCAAATCGTATATATATGTGGTATGTGGTGCTGTGGCAGCTTGTTTTATTTTGCATCAAGCAGCTTCTCATGAACGGTTACTTGCTGATAATTTACAGTTTAGTATGCAAACTGAAAACTTGAACCCTTAAGTTAGCATCTGAACCCCTGCAGCGCCTGCGTTAGCATCTCAAGCCCACCGCCTCTCTTGTTCACCTGTGGCGTCTCGGTCTGGGGTGTGCCGCCTCAGCTGCTCCCGCGACAGCCCGCCCCCCGAAACCGGCGACGACAAAGACGAAGGTGAAGATCCATTGGCCTCCGAATCCTCTTTGGGCTGGCAGGAGGGAAACTTCAGTATCACAAGATACTCTGATAATTATTTAAGAAACATTCTACCGAAACCAAACTTTAAAACACTGCTGACAGTGAAAGAAAACTATTCTCCCTCTGTCTTTCCAGATGGACGATAGTTATGACTGAAATAAACTTATTTCCTCTACAGTGTTTCAGAGGCTTTTAGCATCATGTCGACTGAAGACAGATATACAATATAGGACTAAACCAAACCCAGTTCTCTCTTAAGCCTCCGGACGTCTCAGTCGGTGCTTCCCTGCCCCTTGCACCAGGCCTCTCTCATACACACAGCTGTGGCCCGAAAAGCCCAGCGACTCTCCCCAGAACTCCGTCCCCGCTGACCTGAAGCAGCAGCTCCCTCAGCCTCTGCAGCTGAGATTCGAGCTGTTTGTTGTGGTCCTCCAGGATCTTCATGCGGGTCTCCAGACGCGTCTTGTGCTGTCTCAAGACTCGGGCCTCAGCCAGCAGCTCCTCGTCCTGGTGGCCCATGGGTGAACCTGGCGTCCCATTGGTCAGCTGTGGCGAGACGGCTGCCTCTTGGTGCTTCCACTTCAACCGCCGGTACTCCCCCTGCAGGACACTGGAGGAATGGGAGCCTCCTCAGTGACTGACACGCCCCGTGGACGATTTATCGCATGAGTTTATTCTTCGGTGGTTTCCTTAAGAATTGGACCATATTTCACTTCAGACACATTGCTGAGTATTTTTCAAGAATTTAGGATCATTGGAGCCCACTCAAATCTAACTTTTTTTAAATCTGTTTTTTGTTTACTTAGTCTTTTCTTATCTGATCTTAACAGTTCTTATCAGTTCCACAGAGATTCAGTCTCTTCAGTTAAAAAAAAAAAGATTGTGTGTCTGAAAACAATTCTAAGATTCTCTAATCCGCTAAAAAAAATTGATCACAAAAAATATAAAAGTAATCAACTAAATAATATGGTTATTTGTCAAAATCAATGACCATTGTACATACAACCAAAATACAACACTATGGTGGTAGAAAAAAGGTGACCAAAAAGTAACAAAACATACTCCAAGATTTCTGAACAAAACACCAAAAACTTTAAAGAGCAAAAAACCTATTGGACAACCAGCCGGACTCGTTACCCCCACGGAGGGCAGGTGACCACTCACATGTTCTCGTTCTCCAGCCGGAGTAGGGTCCTCTGCAGCTCATCTTTGTCCTCACAGTTGATACTGCCTAAGATGTGCTGGTCAGTCGGGGAGTCCTGCTCCAGGGCAGCGCTGGAGTGACGTAAGAGGTACTGATCTTCATCCCTGAGTCCCCAAAAAAGGAGAGGGCGCGCTGAGCCACACAGATACTGATTGGTACTGACAGCAGCAGCAAAGACACACCAACATTGACCCGGACAGGTTCAAAGTTACACTACATGTAAACCTGAAAATTTGGAACACTCAAGCAGAGAACACATGCACGCCCACACAGTTCTCACACCAATATCAGTGGAGAGTGTAGGGTCCCAAATGCATGGACACACTCGACGCAGTCTGCTTTGGCACATTCTACCACAAACCTGCTCTCGCTCAGCCTCTACCTGTGAACCTGCACCCCTCGTCTTTGCACAGGTTTTAATTCAAATCTACACCACCGCCCCCACACACACACACACACACACACAGCTGTGCCCTTGGCCGTAGTGAAAGGTATCATGGGGGTGGAGATGTACTCACACGCTTTCATCGGGAGAGAGGCTGTCTGTGAAGAAGGTGCAACTCTGGTTCTCCATTTCTGCTAGTCTGGAAGTGGGAGAGAAAGGTGGGGGAGGGAGACACAGAAATTACAATCTATATTCTGCACAGCATAAAGGAACCCGATGACTTGCACGGTCAACGTAACCTGGAAGGTTTGCTTTACGCATTTCCTTAAGGGTAGATTCAGAGCCAGGATGGAAGGTCCATGGAAACGTGTAGAGTGCCTTCTGAGGATGGCCGGCGTGACTCAGAGGCCGTTAATGATGAAGAGCCTAGTCAGGAAATCAATACTGTGGCCCCTCCCCCCTTATCCTGACAGCGTGTGTGCTTTGCTGACAGTCGTCACTGGGGATAGGCTGTTAAACTTGGGTCACCGCGGCAATCCAGTGTGCTGGGGAGAGTCAGGGCAGTTACCATGGTGAAAGTTGAATGAGTGACACTGGGCAGGCGGTAGAGAGTTTCGACAGAGTATGACTGCCAGGAATAGACCAGCAAATCATGAAAACCCCCAGTTGCCATTATCTTACATCTCTGCAGTCGCACGCTACTGATTACAGAGCTACACTCAGCCAAGACACTGCACTTTCATTTACGCAAACACGAATCTACCTTCAGAAGAAACCTAAAA
This sequence comes from Hiodon alosoides, assembly GCA_025775065.1. Taxonomy (NCBI): domain Eukaryota; kingdom Metazoa; phylum Chordata; class Actinopteri; order Hiodontiformes; family Hiodontidae; genus Hiodon; species Hiodon alosoides. The sequence continues at coordinate 4,240 of JAOYSI010051298.1, read as the reverse complement.
CATCAAATGCAAGGCTTCCCTTTGGGGACCCCACATTATTATAATCTTTTTTTTTTCTATAGTAAAAAGCCCTCTCTTCTGGGCAGACGTCTGATGCTCGTTTCCCCAGAAGAATTTTTAAAATAACTGCTCCGCACCACTGTCATTCAAAGGTTTCATAGCAATTTAGACTTCTATTAGAGCTAAAACGATATTACAACAAGGACTGGGGAAAGCCACAAAATGAGATTCAACATTAAATATGTTTTTTGTCGCATACTGAAAGCTGGCGAATAAATACATTTAGATACATTTTGCATGCTGAACAACAGGGATTGATCTTCAACAAAATTACATTCTTACCAAGACATAAAACGGCTGCCTTTCACAAATTAGAAGGGTCTCAGATATCACCAGAGCAAAATAGCTGCTACCTCAAAATAACTAAAAATAAACAAATACCTACACAATTTCCTTATTTTCCCACAGGCATTCTGTTTGGGAAGTGGACAAAAGCTGAGCCATTATTACGGAACCGTTGACGGTTGACTGAGGCTATGTTAGACAGGGAACCAGGGACAAACATGAACCCACTCCTTCATCCAAGGTGAGATCTCACAACTCCCAAGATGCTCTGGACAACTTGCTAAAAGGCCCCCAAAAAGGCACAAGAGAGCCACACTCACGCCTCAACAAGCAGAATCTGGTTTCACTGCAAACTGCCTCCGTGTCCATGTGCATGTTTTATTGAGCCTATGTAAACATTTCTGGCACAAACTGATGGCTAATTATGTCAGAAATGTTTTTCCATTTATATTTCTCTACGCCAGGGAATGGTGCCAATAAATTTCTTCTAATTGGCAACCGATGAATTAACGTAGCGATTGGAGGACATAGATACAGGCAGAACAGGAGGAGAGAGAGGGCACTTTCCACTGTTTTCCACTGAAACAGACACTTTCCACTGTTTTGCCACCTGCCAATGTTTTTATTGGCGACTAAAGGGCGAGCTCTTTTTCCTTCAATGTAAAGCAGGCAAGGGTGTGTCTGGCACCTGCTATCTGACAGGCCGCCGCAGCCTTCTGCGGGGAGGAAATCTACTAGCAGTCCCCAGAGACTGGTAGGCCAGAAGGATGCTGGGAAGTCAAGGCCGGGCAAATGACACTGTAGCTTATGGGAAAGCCACTCTGTTAGCATCAGTTTACGTCCCCTTCCGCTCCTCCAGGCTTTGTCCTGAGGAGTTAGCAGTGATTCTCTCGATGAACCAAACCTTAACGCAGAGATGTCTGCTGGAGGAACATTTCAAAGCACGCACACACAACAAATCCCACCTGCTGGCAAAGTGCTCAATCCTGGAATGAGTGTCTGCGTGGGGCAGCTTGGGAGAGGAGCCAGGGCTAAAAACGAAATGGAGAGAAGCACGTCAATCACAGCGCCATCAGTGTGAAGCCTTACTCTACTGTCACTCCCCTGCGGGCACCTCTCTACAGGGGCTTGTCAAATGAAGAAATCCACCCCCCCCCCACACACTCTCAAACTGTGTTCTACTCAGAGATGCCCCTACTGTTTTTCTACTCAGCCAAGTGCGACTTCCTACACTCACACAAAGAGTAAACACTGAGTTTCATTTCATGAGGTAAAATCCTCCAGCTGTAGCTTAGCTTAATAACCCCCACCCCTCTTTATGCCATACTGGGCACCAATAGAATTAGTGAATTCTACATAGACTATGCCTGGGCCAAACTGCCGTCCTGCCCTGGTGTAGATCACTCACGTCTCCACGCTTTCAGCCTCCAGGACAGACTGCACTGGCAGGTAGCCCCTCTGTGGGTGCTTGCTGAAGTACTGCTTGGAGCGGAACTTGTTCTTCAGCGTCTTGGCAAAGTCTCTCATCTTCTCCCCAGAGGTGGTCTGCCCGTGATTGGAGAGGGGGAGGGAAGCGAGTGATAGGAACATGAGACATTTTCTGCTCTCTAGCACCAGCCTGACAACGTTTTAACCTCAACTCAGCCAGCCACTTCAACCTCCCCACCCTAATCATGCAACAAGGAACCAGGTTGGGGGTTTAGATCTCTGTGGAGCAGCAACTGGCACACCCACTTCTCAAACTAACAAACACAGTGGCTTACTGGGGTGTAGTACTCCATGATTGGGTAATGCAGCTTCTTGCCCTTGGTGGTGCGGCCCGTCAGGAAGCACGTCTGGCAGATGTCCACGTTGAACTGCTTGAGACTGCGATACCTGGGGAAGGTAAAGGCTGCAGTCGTCAGCACCACCAATCCAGTCACGGAGGAGCTCCCATCTGGGGCACTTTACCTGAAGGGCCTCCTCACCTGAAGCCCCTGATGGGGCACTGCTTGCAGACAGAGCACCGAGCCTGGTGCTTGGCAGATTCGGCCGCGGCCACGCGGTGCAGAACCGGCAACCACACCACCGACTGTGGCTCCAGGCTCATCCACTCCAGGAAGTGGGACACCTCAATTGCTGGTTTTCCTGGGGCCTACGGCCAGGAGGGAAAGACAGAAGTGGTCGCTGGGAGATGCAGAGGAAATGACATGGCACTTGGTGGACTCCGAGGAATGTTAGGTTAATATCATAACTGCGCTCATGCACATGCATCCCCTCGTTTCCTTTGAAAAGGACAGCAGACCCCGAAGAACTACCTGCCGGGTTGGAAATGTTCTTGGAAAGCTAAAATCCTCACTACTCCTACATTTATTGAACACAATATTTTAACGTTCACAGTTGTTGGATAAAGTACGTGAACCCTCAAGGATAATCAGCTCTAGGCTCCATTGGCCTCCATCAAACCAAGGTCAGGCAGATAGTGTACAAGTGTACAAATGAAGGAAATTCAACACCATTGTTACCCGTGCCAGGAGTGGTAGTCAAATTTAAATTACTCCAAGAGCAAGGCATACAATACTCCAGGTGGTCACAAAGAACCCCAGTGTAATTGCTAAAGCTCTGCAGGCCTCTCTTGCATTGGCTAATGTCAGTGTTAATGAGTCCACCAAAAGGAAAACACTGAAAAGGAGTGGTGTGCATGGGAGGAAATATGGGATACCAAAGAGAAAACCACGGCTCTCCAAAAAGAACATTCCCCCCACTCACATTTTCCAAAGACCACCTGGATGATCCAGCAATTGGAAGACAGAAATTAGATGCAAGTGGAACAAAAGAACCTCATTCCAATCATGAAGTTACTCTGTAATATGGCACTGTTTACTGGACAGCTGGAGTCCATTGAGAGCAGGGCTGGCCTCTCTGACAATGCCACTGCCTGAATGGCAGACCCCTAGAGCAGATGGTACGTGGCCTCGCCGGTCCTCAGTAAAAAGGGGGCCATATTTGGGTACTGCCATGTTCTTTGCGCCACCCTCAAGTAGTGGAGATGCATTGGCAAACCCCTCGTACATAGCCAATAAGTCCAGTCCAGTCCTCAAACTGTTCCAATTGCATCTCGTTATCAAGGGAGGCAGGCAGGACAATGGGAGCAGTGGACGGCGGGCCCGTCTGAACAGTCTGACCAGAGGCCCCTGAATGGTGCTTCGTGAACCACTCCAGGTTTGCGCTGGAACCCTGCTGCTGCTGAAACATGCCCGTAAGCATGGCCAGTTAGCACTGGCCCCGATATTGTGATCTACACGTCCGGTTTCTCTGCCTAGGCGGAAGGGAAGGGGAATGAGAGGAACCTGTGCCTCTGCACAGGAACAGAACTTGTAAGACCCTTTGTGCCCCATGTGTCGAGGTGCATCGGCCTGTGTAGATAAGCGTCAACGATCATAGAGACTCGAAGCAGGGACCAGTGCCCATTAAATAACTCCTTGGTAATGGGTCAAACTTTGTATGTGAAAGGGAGCAGTACGTTGAAGATATAGTGAGTAAGAGTGAGTAAAAATACCAACCCGTTACTCCTTTAATGACTTGTACTTCCTTGGCACAGAAGACAAACAGAGGGATAACAGGAAAATAATCCAAAAAAGGGGCCCAGGGAACCAAGACAACTCCGAATGTGATACATTCTCATTAAACGACCATTAAACAGATTAAAAGGTTGATTTCCCTCAGGCTGCCGTTCTCACGCAAGCTAAACAAGGAAGTTCATCGTTTCCACATTGGTTCTCTGTTCTGTGATGTCTCACAATACAGCTTGTTCTCCATCTCTTTCAGGCGCGCGGGCCCCGGCCAGGCCCGGCCGCGAAGAACAGGGGTGTTTTATTGAGGGGGGATTTGGGGAGGAACAACAAAGGGGCGGGAG
>JAOYSI010051288.1:0-12206 GCA_025775065.1 Hiodon alosoides | reverse complement strand
GGAGGGGAGTGGCATCTGAGCCGTCCCACTGAGGAGGGGAGTGGCATCTGAGCCGTCCCACTGAGGAGGGGAGTGGCATCTGCGCCTTCCCACTGAGGAGGGGAGTGGCATCTGCGCCGTCCCACTGAGGAGAGGAGTGGCGCTGAGCCGTCCCACTGAGGAGGGGAGTGGCGCTGAGCCGTCCCACTGAGGAGGGGAGTGGCGCTGAGCCGTCCCACTGAGGAGGGGAGTGGCGCAGAGCCGCCCCTCTGAGGAGGAACTGACTGCCTGTGACAAGAAAGCAAGGCCGCCGCTGCAGGGCGATGTTCGCTACGAACTGAAACGTCTCACCTTCTCTGCTGGCAGCAAGGACAGATCCTTAACACTCCCAACCCCCTCCCATCAAAGCATATTTCATACCTTTGTTCTCGAACTTAGAAGGCCGTCTGTCAGTAAGTTTGATTAATGACCCATTAATGATTTGGCCCAGGGAGGGCAGTGGTACCCCGAAGAGGACATCTGCTGAGGGCTGGACCCGATGACCAGTCGGCGCGAGGAAGAGGGTGTAACTGGTGCTGCAGTGAAGAGTAACGTCACGGGCCTAGAACAGAGAAGACCTGGGTCAGCCTTCCGTTGTAGACCTGTGGAGGGAGAGGAAGGTTTGATTACACAGATCTGATTCTCTGGTTGTTGACACCCCATAAAAACGCAAGTGGTGCTTGCCCTCTGCGTAGGTGCACCCTCTGTGTAGGTGCAACCTCTGTGTTTACAAAGAGTCAATTATTCAAAGATCGCACGCTAAAGATAATCGCCCATTCCAGTTGTATTCAGTGAATCAATTCAATAGTCATTATAAGTCTACTTCAGATTTCAAATATTCATAATTGAATAGTTTAGCCCGTACAGTTTGCTACGAGTGATGAAAAACAGAGAGAGACACCTTTTTGTCTTTTCTCCTTTCTCGAGGGGAGTATTGTGAAGTAAACACAGGCACACACTTTTCTCTTAAGTAGCATCAGATCCAGATCGCCACCTCCGGTAGGATGATTTTTCATTGCCAATGCATTTTAAACTAGAAACGGGGCGACCGTATTCCGGAAAAGTGTCTAGCTAGCGAAAGCTCGAACCCTCAAACCCATACGCTCATACATCCTACAGAACTGAAGGCCCAAGAAAGACCCAGAGTTGTCTGCCACCTGTCCCCACCTGCACCCCGTCTATTAGCCGCCGTAAGTACTTGTGCTCCACACGGTTCTAACTGGCCCCTCCGTACAACACCAGCGCGATCATTTATGTCATTAGGGGCGTGGCAGAGTACTTCCTGCGGGCTTCTGCCGCCTTCCCTTCCTGATTTACTACATAAACGCCCCTTGTCATCACTAGGGGATTGTGTTCATGAACAGCATAGAGGTCCGCCATCATTGTTTACCTCATGATGTTAATTAGCCTGACAAAAATCTGTCCAATGAGGTAAGGCGCTGGCTAATATATGCTAATTGCATGCTAATGTATGCTAATGAAAGCGCCATAAATTTCAAGCGTTCGGTTTAAAACTAGGGTGCCAGGCAGCTGGGGGTTTTTAGCCCTCTCTTATTTGCGGTCACCGTCCCAGCCATGTGGTTCTGCCCGACTGCTTCGTTCAGCAACCACAAGCGGCCTTGCCGCCTCCGCCCCCGCTTCATAGCTGCAGGTCACAATTACACGTTTCCTCAGTCCCGCTCCCTCCGTTTAGCGCCGCTGCGTTGTGTCTTCTGCTGCCAACTCAAAGCCCACCGGTTCAGGCCGAATCTTAGCTTCTGGATAAGGAACCATATGATATGGAGCTTTCTCTTGGGTGTCATTTATACTGCGCACTCTACTCTTGACTGCTGACATTTTGCTCCCTCGGTCCCGCCCGTCACCCCATTAGAAATAGATTGCTGCAGTCTATCCCCCTTCCCACTGCTTCATCAAGGCACAACACAAGCCCTAAACGCCAGCGTTGCTAATGTGGCTTCAGCGCAATCAAAGTGGATCGCACTAGTGGCCGGCGTTCTAAGGCAACTTGCTTTTAAACGCTGACTGATTGGTTAATCATCCAATCAGCTCCTACGCTAGGTCTCTTCTGGTAAAACAAAATGTTTCGCCTCGTTAAGATGAGAGCTTTGCACCCCCCCCCTAGCACTCAGGTTTTCAGGCTCTGACCTCAAAACAAAAGATTTACCTCCGCAGCTTTACTTTGTTACCTATCTTGTAAAGCGTGTTTTTGGGACTGGTGGTTTAACTCCGACGTGAATGTGACCGTGTACATGAAGGATAAAGGCAAGTAGGCAAAATAAACGAGAACACAAATCAACACGAATGTCCGTAACGAGGCAGAAACGAGCTTTCTGAACAGAAATCACCATATCTGAGCCTGCATTTCGCAACAATTACTGAGCATTATTATAGCGCAGCCAAAAGGGGAGTTTTTTTTTTTTTTTATCACAAAAGCTCAGAAAAGATATATATATATATTTTAATTTAAATTTGTCATTTAACAGCTCCCGTGGACACTGAAAAGCTTTAAGGCTGTTTCACAGAAGTGATTCAGTTTTATTTATAGATTACTGCGAAAAATTTATCAATTTAACATACATCCATTAGGAATGATTGATAACTCTCACGAGACTTGGCGCTACTGTTTTTAGCCTTTAAGATTTAGACTTTTTCTGTGTGCGTTTTTCCCGTAAGGGGCTAGCTATCAGTCCAAATCAATACCCTTCACGACCAAGGATAACACGTTGCTGTTTTTTCGACTCAAATGCTCTCGAGTGATTCCGAGCGAGTGAATGAAAACTATGACCCCATTAGAGTGCCTTTCGGAGTCTTAGGACAACGAGATCTGTCAGCTGCGATGTCGCTTTAACAACTTTTGCGAATTTCAGCGGGGAAAAGAGAGGCAACAAAGCACCCTTCCTGGAAAATATAACTCAGCGTTCGGGCTTACAAATTAAATTGTGTTTGTTTGCCATTAGTCTATCTGTCAGATTCAATTAACTTTCTTCTGCTATTACTGCGGGCGAGTGTGCCGTAATGCGACGAGTGAGTCAAACACCCTTCGGATTCTGTCTGCTTCTATACGCTATTGTACATTATACAGTGAGAGGCTAAATCAGCGAGGTTTGTAAAATAGCGAGCTGCTGTTTAAGACAAAGCCTAATGGCTAAATGTTTCATTTCTCTGGATGTCATCCTTCAGCTAATTAGCCCCTGTTCTTGAATGCTAGCTAATGTAAACCTAAAACAATTTCCAGCTGTGTCATTGTTACGCTATTGGATTTGATATTGTTATTGTTTTATTATTGGTTACGTTATGCTAGTCAGACATGGGCGACAAAAGACAGCTAACGTGGCCAGATCTTGAGTAAAAATAGTTTAAATAAAAAATATGGTACGTTCAGATAAAAAAAAACTGAACTTAAAAATAAACAAAAGCAAAATAAGCCTTGTATGAGCCAAGGCCTTGCTTGGTAGTGCTAATAACGCCAGCAGGATTACTGGTTGAGAAGGTTTTTCTTTCCTCGTCCATCATTCTATAAGTGCCATCTGTGAATTCTGCAGGAGGAAAGGAATTCTGCGTGAGAAGGCAACTTTTGCTGAACACACGATGGCTGAATTGTGGATTTCTTCAGGGACTAATAGACAGTGATCTGTAGCAAGAGAACGGCCACGTTTTGAGTGACATAGCATGGCGTCTGGAAGGCCGTCGGTCCAGTGGATTACAGCATCCCAGAATGATTAAAATGACATCGCGGGCAGGAATAGCATCTTTTCAATCGAACGCTGAAAAAGAACACAATATTGTCTTGTCGGAAGAGGCGCGGGCGAGATGTTCAAACAAAATGTTCTTTCCAGTCCCCAGCTGCTAAAAACAAAGCAGGGAGTGAAATTGAAATGAATAAGAGGATATTCAGATTAACAGTTAACTGGCCTTTTTTGGGGGGAGGGGGGGGTTCGTGAGTCTGTGAACAAGGCCGCTTCCCGGACGCGAGACACGGGGGGGTCGTATTGAGTTCGCTTCCACTCTGGCCTGGACCCCCCACCAGTGCATCTACAGAGACTGGGGGTCGGGGGGTGGATATAAACAACTTCCTTGCTCTGATCAAGTATTCAAAGGATGGCGGAGGGACATTCTCTCGGAAGCGGGGAGGAGCTGAAAATTGGCGGAAATGCAAGCCTGTGAATTATCGTGGGAAATTGACCGGACCTGAGACACTCCGAGCACAGGAATACACAAACAGCCTCCATTGATTGGAAACCAGGAGTGCTGGAACGCAGGTGAGGCTCTCTTAACACCGCTACACGGCGAGGCTCGCAAGGGCGAATAGGAGTCACCCTGGTCTGTCTGCGAGCCTTGCGCCCCTCTCTTTCCCTGGGGGTGGGGGCACTCCGGCTCCTGATGTGTGAAGGGCAATGTGGGGCATTCACACAGCCTGCACCTCTCTCTCCGCCCAAAGTAATGGCCCAAGCCCCGGGCCTCTTCGCACACCGCTGCCCGCTGACCGCCCCTGCCAGAACCGCCGGGAGCCCGTCCCATCCCAACAGAGTGCCGGGAGGGGCACCGCAGCCCGGAGCAGTGTCACACTCGGAAAGGCGAAGGCATCAATCTATGAATCCATGAATTTTAATGCGGATACGTAGATTACATTTTCTGTAGATGCTGCAAAGTTAGCGGAATGGGTTTACGGGAACTTTGATTTTATGCATGTGAAACATCCCTGTGTTTTCGATGAATATTCCGGAATGTTCCGGCGGGAGGGAAAACCGTGGTGAAATTGTTCTTCTAAAAGGGGTAAGCGCAAACTGTAAACACAAAAGATATATCTATTTTTTGTGTGTCAAATCAAGGACCACAAAGCATTTTCTTAAATCTTTTCTCTTTCCACCATGATGAAATGCAGTGATGAACGGTAGACGTTTTTAGGAGAAATATAATAACAACCCCCCCACCCCGAAAAAACAAAACAAAATTTTAAAGAAATATGGGCGGAAATTTGACGTGTGCTATATGACAAAATATTTATAAACACAATTTGATAAGACACAAATTTACTTTATAGTTTTTGACTGTTAAAAATAAACACAGCCCTTCTCCAAAAACCATTTAAGTTTTTCTCTGTCCTTGACTTGAAATTCAGGAGGGCAAAAATCCCAGTGCGGCCCACATTGGATATATCTGTAATTCACGGCTGTTTAGATTAGCAATATCATAAATGAAGACTGACAACACCATAAGGTATTAGACAGGCCGACTCAGAACCCCTTTCTATCTGTTCATTCATAAGGGTTGAATTTTCAGGAGCAATTCTGGCTTCCATCATCTTTAAATGACATCCAGGTGAGTTGGTCCCCTGAGGGTCACTGGCATTAGGATGTCTGAGAGCCAGTGTTTGCCTCCCATCTTGGGTCGCTGTGTTGCCTTGCCTCATTAGAGTTACTGAAAAAACCTTCTCACTCTTCAAGGTGCTCCCGTTTTTAGTGTCATTCCTTTCAAATGGCGCCCACTCGAACCCGAGCTTAAGGCCGAAACTGAGCCGCCGTGTGCCGTTGCCGATCTTTTGCTTAACCGCGGGACATATGAGCCGCTGAGATGGGCGTTTACGCAAACCCCCCCCCCCCCCCCTCAAATTGGTTGCGTGCGATCGCAGGAATGCCGATGCAGTTATCTTGTCTAAGCAGCCACGTAATCAATGCTGAACCCCCGAAGGGCTCATTTTCAGTCTCTGAGGGATGTCTTGCATTATGGTCTGTTTACAGCCACATCAAAGCAACAGCGTGAGCAACCGTTACCAGCTGACCAGATGAATTACGATCATAACAGCGATGATTATTTTCCGTAATCATTCCTGAATTGCGTCCCCCGACATCTGACAAACTGCATTTGGCGTCTTCCAAGTCCCCGAAGCAGCAAGATCAATCTTTGCAGCCAACATAATTAAACGTATAGCAATCAAGATAAGACCCAATTACTCCCGCCGTGGTTGTAGGCATCAAAGATCAATACTGTACTCAAATGGGAGCCACAAATTGCTGAAAAGAAACCAGAACTTGCGCAAATGTAAGTGGTGTTGTTATGTTCAGGCGGACAGACCATCAGAATTCCTATTAAAAGGAGACTGTCCCAATCAAATGTAAGATGTCGCACTGATGACAGGAAGTACGTGCACTTTGCAGAATTACTTAAGTCCTTGTGTCTGCTGTGTCTAGCCGGAAACTAAATTTACCTACCAAAATACAAAACCTGCTCTTTAATTCCTCAGTGTGCACAATGAACATAAGTGGTATGACAGAAACCTTAAAATGCCCTGTGCTTAGAGAATTCCGGGAAAATTAATATAAAGTTATCAATTTGTTATTTAGTTTTCTGTGTTTACAGTCGAGATCGTTGTATTTTCTCTGCTCAAATGCATTATTCAGCAGTAATCTATTTCCAGACTAATGTGTAACTCGCATTAGAGAAGCCGTGCTTAAATGCTATGAAGAGGAATACGGTCTTTTTTGGTCTGTAGTTGTCATGACCGCACTGGGCAAATACTGCAAGGTTGCTGGACCCCGGACTTTCAGTGACGAGAGGAGAATGTGGACATTCATTTGGGGGAAATGTACCGTGTCATCACTACAGATTAGATCCCATACTGTTCCCATGATGGATTTTTAATTGTGCCTAATGTAGTTGCTGTACCTTATGAAAAAGTCTTGTCTCTGTTAGCTATTGCCATTTTGCAGCTCTGGCAGATCAGAATATTTTTGCAGACTTGTTACTTTGGCAGCAATGGATATTTTAATACAGTCCACAGCGCTATGCTGTGATACAAATGGTTTGATGTTGCCCTCAGGCTGGAGTTGACTGGAGTAAGTGGTTATTTAGAGTCTTGGGGAAAGGTTAGACAAGCTGCACTGCACTTGAACTGAGCGTGTCTCAGTCAAGGACGTTTTTGGGCTCCCGTAGTCAGCTAAGGCTGTGTGAAGACTGTGTGAGGACTGAGTGAAGACTGAGCGCTATGATTTCCGTCCGCCATTTGCCAGCCGTGACCGGGAGTTCGGAGCAACGCCACACAATTAGCTGAGTGCCGCCTAGGATAGGCCATCTGGTGTCGGCATGCGCTGTGCTCTGCTACAGTGCTAACGGCCGACCTCCATTGACTTCCGGCCACCTGTGAACGAGCAACGCTGTCAGAGGGCCACGCCTATCCTGCAGTCAGCGCTAAACCTTCTGTATAGCGCCGCATGGCCTGCAGTGTGTGAAATGCTAACCACTGAGAGACAGGGCAATTGGAAGATCTGCGTGCGTCTGGCTCATTTCCTCGTAATTGCTGGTGTTGGTGGTAGTAGCCGAGGCTAAATAAGTAATTGGCGATTGCAAACTGTGGAGAGAAACCGGGGGGGTTTAAACAGGAAAGGAAACCGAGGTCGTTTGGTTATTGTTCAACGTCCCGCTGCAGTGACTGGTTTAATATAAAAAAGACGGAAAAGTAACAGTCGCACTGTGTGAAAAGCACCCTGCAGGTGTCAGAGCACAAAGGTGACACAATCCTGGTATATAAAAATGCCACAAATTAATTTGAGGTGAGAACATTGTGTGAATATGAGCTTACAGCTTTGTGTTAAAAGCCTGGAGACATATGTTTTTTGTTTTTTTCCCAAGGCCTCCTGTTTATATCAATAAATAATAATTCATTATACCAAATATGGCTGCATTTTAGTTTATTTGTAAAAACGCATAGTTTACACACTACTCACCCTACACACACTACACACTACACACTACATGTGTCGTAATTATTTCAAATAGTATTTTAACGGGATTCTCTTTACGACCGTATTGTAATTTATGCGGGTGAAATGTGTTAAGGTACCTGTGTCTGGTAAAAACCTTTAGGCATAATAATACCCAGAGGCAATGTGGTGTCGTTATGACTGGTGTGCAGCGCGCTTCGGAAAAGGTCAGCCCTGAGCGGGGCTAAAGAAGAAAGTAAAATGGTGAAGGCATTTTGGGGTGCACCCTGGGTCATAAATAATGTCTAAGTGCTCATTGAAATACCTTGATATGGGGGAAATTCCTCTGTGATAGCCTTGGCTGCTTTCTGTACAATATTCTTTTTTTCCCCTCCGGTGGTGAATGAGAAAATAAAAGGGGATAAGTAGGGATAATTGAGAACTGTTAAAAAGTGCTACTCAGCACACACATCAAGAACCCCGCCCCCACACTTCTGTGTGTGTGTGCGCGCATCTAATTTGTTCCTCCAGGCTGTGCCAGGTGAGTTCTTGAAAGCACATCAGACTTCTGAAAGGAACGGCGAGGTCTTTATTAGAGAGCCCCAGACACTGGAAAGCCCACTCGTAATGCAACATGCGACCATTCTAACGGAGCGGTTTAGCGTGTGGGCAGCTAAAAGCCAACTGTATCTGTTCGCTCTCGCTCCATTAAAGTTCATTCGATCCCTTTCGTGATTTGTGTCCGTTTGCCACGTCTCCCGTTCCTACGCAAAAACAATGATTTGAATAATCCCACTGTTCATTTTGTAGAAATTGTAATGACGTGTTTATTTATAAGTGAATAGTCAGGTTTATGAAGAATGGCCCCAGGGTGGTTATGGATATGGTTATTTGGCTTTTGGCTACCAATCTGTGAGGATTAAGACAAAACAGAAATGGCAGTTGACACAGAATCAAATTAAAAATTCTGGTACTTTGTATGCTGCGTGATAATTAAAAGCTGATTAAATGAACTTTCGTTCCAGATCCCCAGGGTGAGTATTAGACAGGATGGAAACACGGGCTGAATGTGAGTTCTCTCGCTATGGATACACCCGGGGGAAAAAAGCTTCCAAGGCAAGTGGCTAATTCATATAGCCATGTAAACAGTGATTACGCCCGCTAAGTGCTTTGAGATAACTAGACGAAAAAAAATCTAATAACGAGAATAACTATTCCGCCAAACATCTCTGTGTGAAATAGTATTCCGCCATCAGTCCGTCAGCAACTCTCAATAAACTTCCTAATGCAAACGGATGGTAAATAAATAAACGCGTCCGATTTCGCTAAATGGCAAAAGACGATTTTGTCAGTACCTGTAATCTTACAGTTTACAAGGCTCAATAAGCTTAATGATTTTTGGGACGTGAATATACTTAAATATAGCCTGTGCCCCACTGTGCATCGACCGTATCGTGTATAAAGCTAATATTGTTAATCAAACACTTTTAAAATTTAGAATTAAAAATGATACCAGCTTTTCTAGTTTATTTCATGGCATTGCACTTGGTTGAGTATTTCATACGCACGTGGCCTGATATGGAATAGCTTATCTGTGTAAGGGACTTTATGTATAAATATTAAACGTTGTAATTATAATCGATTGTTCAGAATATCATGAAATACCTTCTTTATGGTCCTGTTCTGGGAGAGACTAACTCCAGTCTCCTTTGCCAAATGCATCAACGTTACCACGTCCCTGCAAGGCTGTCTTAGCGAGACTTCAGAATTTCCACCACACATAACTGGTACAGATATTTCAAAATGTTTCCGATTGTTCCTCTTTGATATGACGACAGCAACGGTGTTTTACTACAGCAGGGGATCAGCTAGTCTCCAACTTTGCTTTGCATAGCTGGACATAGTTGCCTAGATACCATACTAGCTAGTACGCAAACAAGCTTGCAGCTCTGTGCTAGCACTGCAAGTTTTGTTTGCAATAGAACCACCATGTCTCTCTGTGGTGAGAAGATGGGTGGATCCTGCTGACTACGCCAAATTTGTATGTGTAAAAGGACGCCCTAACAGGACACCGCTTGTGTTCAGGATTCCCGCCACCAATTCTTACCACAGAGAAGCTCAGGCACAGACGTTAAAGCCAAGTAACGTTGTTAAGTTTAAAGAAAGAAAGAAAACTAGCAGTAAATAAAATACTCAGAGCTCCAACGCATGCATGTTTTCCTGGTTGAAATCTCCAGCTTGGTGCAGGCCCACCCAGAAAGCCCTTCCTCAGCTGGACCAAGAGCCACACTCTACCAGGGAATTGCAGTCTCACACTACATGTAACAGGCCACAATACAAGGTATTTGTGAATTCGACCAACAGCGAACACTGCAGCTAACATGCATCGAACAGCATATGGTTTCCACTTAGCCCTGCCCCTCCGCAACTGAAACACACGCCCGGGCGGAGGAAAAGCTGTGTGGGAACACAAGTACAAAAAAATGCAGAGGAAACAGGATGAGACCACACAAAAGACAGTGAAAAAATGCAGAGGAAACGGGACGAGATCACATAAAAGACAGTGAAAAAATGCAGAGGAAATGGGTCGAAACCACACAAAAGACAGTGTAAAAATGCAGAGGAAGTGGGACGAGACCACACAAAAGACAGTGTAAAAATGCAGAGGAAGTGGGACGAGACCACACAAAAGACAGTGTAAAAATGCAGAGGAAGTGGGACGAGACCACACCAAAGACAGTGATCCCTAGCCCTTAGCTTCCTCCAGGAACGCCTGGACAAAAGATATCCTAACAGGGCTTTTAACTCTACAAAGAAGAAATACCAGAGGTAGCTTTGGGAAACTTCAAATGCGCGGGGGATTCTGTGTTGGCTAGCTTCAGTTTCTGTCTTTCTCTCTAACCCCCCCCCCTTTGTTGGCGTCTGCCTGGCACAAGCGTTTCTGTCGCTCTCAGCTGAACCTCCCAGCAGGACTCCTTCAGCTCAACAACGTGTCGCTCCAAGGCTTATAACACGGGCACCAAACACACACACATCGTCTGCCAAAAAAACCCAAACGCTTTTTGAAATTAATTGATATGGGGGGGATCCCGCTGTACTAGTAAGAATGGGAAAGATAGCAGCAGTATAATAGCATTGCCTAATTAATATAGTTTTAATTAAGACATAAGGACTCGTTTCCATTTCCTTAATATTCTTGAGACTAAATAAGTTTTTCCATGAAATATGACGACAGCCAAATCAGTTATAAACCTAATGTGTTCTTGTACATAACACGTATGTATCACCAGGTTTATTTTTAAAACGTCCCTCCTAGGGACGAACAAGAGGAACTCCGAATCCCGATGACGCATTATAAGGATATATCAGCCCATTATATGTTTGCTGGCTTTGGAGACATGGGCCCTCCCGTGATGCCATTCTTATTAAGCGTTATGAAAGAACATAAACGCGTTTAGAGAGGCTGGGTAAGAATCGAATATCCCGAACCGCCGTTCAGCTTTTTGAGTTTGGATATTCACTCTCTCATTACATGCCGATTAAGTGAGTGGGAACATCTTTGAAAGCGGTTTATGCAAATAACGCAAACCGTTGCGACCGTTGGAACAGGGCTGAGTGTTGCAGAGGGATCCCGTTCCTCGAATTTGTTTGTAAGACTTTGCTTTTTCTCTCTCGGGCAGCCTTTGAAACAGCTTCCTTTGTACCCCCACTCAGGGGGGTTGATTCGACCCGCCTACGATGCATGGTTGAAGGTTTAAACAGAGAAGGGATCGGCACAATTGAGTCTAATCTTGCGTTGCCTGTGGATTCGATATTTTTAAACCGCTTGTAGTTGGTACATTCACAGAATGAAGTGTGTTTTGACATTATTTTCTACATCAGTTATTCTATGCCAGGAATGGCAGATTAATCAGATGGTTCAGCAGAAGCCGTTGCACGGTTTAAAAATTGATTTATTCAGACCAAATCCATATCCAACTTTTAACAACCAATATTCTGGGGCTTCTCTGGAGAACAAGCCAATGTGAGTGTGAGTGTGTTGTTAACTTCCACAGTGCACTGTGAGTGTGAGTGTGTTGTTAACTTCCACAGTGCACCGTGAGTGTGTAATCACTGTTTGTGTACCAAATATACGGAAGGAACAATCTCAATTTATTGAGTTTAATAGTAAAAATAGCTTTAAAAAATGGCTTACAGAAGATTGCAGAAGTCATGTAAACTAAATAACAGCGAATGAAGAATGACCTATGCCATGTATATGTAGAGACAGAGAAGGCCTGAGTAAACTCAAAAAAGCAGTGTATACCCTGACTGCTAGAGAACTTAAAGAACTGTGACAGCCATGGTTCGAAAACACAGCTGCCTACTCTAACAGCGCTGATTTGGTCTCTGGACAGGAAGGCAGAGTAGACGGTAGAGTGAAGGTAGAATAGTTTGACAGAGAATTGGGGGGGGGGGGGGGTCGGCGTGACCCTTCAACAAAAAATTAGA